>PVLD010026318.1:0-22407 GCA_004027595.1 Dinomys branickii | reverse complement strand
GAGCCAAGCTTCTTCCCCGCGCGGATCGTCCCTGGCTCCCAGCGTCTGGGGCTTTCCCACGTCTCGCCCCGGCAGCCTGGTCCGCCCTACCACATCTCCCCCGGCATCTCAGAGAAATACGCCCAGTTTAAACTTCCCAGCCGAGGTCCCGGCATTCACGCTCGCCAAGTCTGTCTCGAGCTGGTGGTGTTTATTAAGGCGGTTCGCTCCCTTGCTGGTCACCTGGTCGCCATCTTCCCCGGATCCTCATTCTTGGCTCTTTTATACGTCATCTCTAACCCTTGACTTGATTTACTTTAAATAATCTAGTGTTTCATGGTTCTGATTTTCTATTGCCTCCTGCACATCTGTTTGGATTGATATTCTGCTGTTCGTCATGCAAGCATGATTTCACTTTAAAAATGATTTCCTTTTGATGGATGCTCTGGTTGTTCAGGCAAGCATAGTCTTGTGTTCTTCATATTCTCTTCAGCTGGTCTCAGCACTCCAACAGTCATCCCTCAGGGTCTCAGTCATTTTTTCACACTACTGCCAGACTTGCTTGTAATTAAGTGCCAAAAATGCTGTATTCCTTGGATTAATCAATATCAGGGCTCAGCAAAGTACTGCCAGTTTGCTAAATCTGACCCTAGCATGTTTGTATGGCATGTGATCTCAGGCTACTTTTTACACCTTTTAGGTGTAAAATCAAAGAATATATATCTGATAGAGACTTTTGCAGCCCATAAAGCCTAAACTATCTGCCACCTGGCAGCTGTTTCTTGAAAATGTTTACCTAACCCTAATCTATACTAATAAAATTAAGTTTCTGTACACCATCCTTCTAATTTTGAGACTCTTTGATAAACTACAGACTATATGAAATATACTTTAGAAAGATCCTCAGGAAAATCTCAAAAGATAGATAGTAATCTCCCGAAGCAACTAAACAGATTCAGCAAGAGACTGTTAGTGATTGAAGGAGATACACTAGACAAGCAATGCTTATAAATATGAGTCTCAAATTGTAAACAAGCTCCAACTTGTATGAAAACTGAGCTTCCTTTCTTTTGGCCTTCTCTATAGCAAGTGGTAGGGGAGTAGCACCAAGGATTTATTTATCTGATGACAGGCAATAACTTGCCCAAGAGAACTCAGAACAGATTAGCTAGTATTAAATAACCCTTTCACTCATTGATGCCATTCATTGTTCATATTGTTCATTATAGAACAGAAAGGCACAAGCCTCAGTAGCCTTATAGATTATGACATTTGCAATCAATGTGAACACCATTTTTACAGTGAAAAAATTTGACCATATTTTCCCTCTAATCCACTCCATCAATCATCTTTTTTTCTCACTCTGGCCCTTTACAAACTTTCAATTTTATGCTACATTTTGCTCATATGCCTTATTACAGATGGGCTGGGATAGGTCTCCCCTAATTGTGTGTATGGGAATTTTCTTTATCCTCAAGCTCTACCTTGCTAGAAAACCACAGAGCTCCTCAGTTGGAATTCCTTCCTCTGGGTGTAAGGTCCCAACGCTCCTGGGTGAATGTTTAGGCTTATTTCTTGGCCTGTGTTTCTTAGTTTTCACAACACAGGTAGTGTAAATTCAAGTTGTATACCCAAATGTGTCACAAAACTAGCATGTTTGTGTGGCCTGTGAGCCAGACTACTTTTTAGTTCTACTACATTTTGATTTCTGGTGACTATTGTCTTCCTCAAAGGCCCAGAGGAACAGACTTTCTCTGAATTTGCCTAGACAGATGTGGGGTGCTCCGGGTTGCTCTTCTCCATAAGAGGCTCTGCAAAAGGCAGTGCTTCACACCTCTCACCGACATGCCGGGGGCCGGTTAGGCCGCAGCTTCTCGTGGAGCCAGCCTAAACTTCCCGCCTTAGATCAGCAGTCCCGCTGTGCTGTGTCACGCGGCCACTGCCTGCAGTACTGCGTTAACTTCTGTGTCTGTTTCTGCTCCCTGCGTTTTCATCTTTCATGTGTGCTTAGCTTATATTAAAATTGTGTTGTGATGCTGTTCTGTTTTGTTTTGTTTTTTGGGCAGTACTGGGGATTGAACTCAGGACCCTGCACTTGCTAGGCAAGCACTTATTCCACTGAGCTATATCCCCAGCCCAAATAAATCTTTTTTTTTTTTTTTTTTTTTGCGGTACTGGGGATCGAACTCAGGACCCTGCGCTTTCTAGGCAAGCGCTTATTCCACTGAGCTATATCGCCAGCCCATATGAAGCAAGCTTTTTTTTTTTTTTTTTGGCGGTACTGGGGATCGAACTCAGGACCCTGCGCTTGCTAGGCAGGCGCTTATTCCACTGAGCTATATCCCCAGGCCCGATGCTGTTCTATTTTCTCCACATTTCTGTGTTTAAGGAGCTGAGTTTAAGGCCTGTGACACATGTGGGGCCCCTGTTCCTGTCTGCTTATTCCACTATGTTGCGTGATGGTCCCAGAACAGCACACCAAATTCTGCTTAATTATGGAAGTTGTCACAATTATTCCTTCCACTTAAGTAGAGAGATCCTGAATACACTTCCTATGTAATATTCCTTTTCCAACATCTAGATACCTGAGGTTCCCCTACAAGATAGTATCTGCCTATTTCTAACTAAAAGAATAAATTTTGGTAAAGAAAAGCTAAGTTACCAGAGGTGTGTGGGAGGAAAGGATTAGACCAGTGAAACTTTCAGACTAAAAAAAATATAGTAAATTTTCAGTTACCTGGGCAGATGGCACTTTGCTGCAATGCAAACAAGCAGAAATTTACTAAGTGGCACAGTTAACTGTATGCCAAATAATGTTTAAATTTAAATTATAATCCAACATCGTGAGCCCTCACTTTGAGCACTTTCCATATAAAATTACTGTTACAAGTAGTTCAACAAAGGATGATTTATATTGGGAATAGCTGGCATTTTAAAAACCAAATGTGATTTTACAGGTCAATGGACTAACTTCAAGCAATTTTAATCAAGGTCACAATGGACGACCAACATAGGACAGATGGTTAGAAGCCAAGTGTATCAGGACATGATTTTATTTCTAAATATGGATCTACAAAAATGAAGGCAATCTGACCAATTACTTGGTAACATTAATTTCTTAGTTATCTAAGATGAACAAATGACCTCAGTCTCCCAGAAACTTTGAATTCATTCCCAGTAATACGCATGGCTTGGAAAAACACTAATTTAAATCTTTTTGATTGACAGGGAGTATTTAATGACAATTTCAATAAGAACGGACACAGAGTACTATACTATATGAACAAGGAACATAAAAGTGGAGCAAAGGACCAAAGAAAATTGAAGAGACCTATTGTTCCCTTGCACTGCATACAATCACAGAGTTTAGAATCATATGGAGGATCTGATTATCAAATTCAGCTCTATCTTATCGACACATATGAAACCAGATTGAGGAGAGGTGAGATGATTTCTCAGGGTGACATGGCTAAAAGCAGGGCATCAAGAGAGACCCAGCTCTCTTCTTACCCAGCTCCTTAAAAGTATGTTCACTACTAAGGTAACTTGAGGAGCTGTGCGTAACAGCTCTCCAAGGTAATGGGCTCTCCTGCAATAAACGTCTATGTCTTGGCATAACAAGCACTGTCTGTATCTATATTAGCTTTGTTGCAGGAAGAGGCAGACATATAATTGGTAGGTTTTCCCTCTAGCTTTTGATTTTAAACCATCTGAACGTTTCAAACATTCTATAAAATAAAAAATTGCAACTTATTTTTCATATTTTGTGCAGGATGTATGTGGTGCCGAGATACTTATTTGAGCGGGTTGAGAACTGTAGTGGAACCTAAATAGGACAATGAAAAGAAAATGGCATTTTCTAAGGTAAACTTAGATATAATATTGAAAACATCAGAGTATACATTTTAAGGGACAGCTGGGATCCTGGAATTCAACACTATACTTTTTCCAGATTGGCAAACACACAGTTACTGCACTTGACACTGTTTGTTACTGTTTAACAGTAACTGCTGGCAAGCAGTCACAAGGCACTTGTTAGTTGATTGGCTAATTCTTTACAGCACGGAACTGCCCCGTTGTGAGGAGTTGCTCGAACCTTTATTCTACAGTTAAGCACATAAGCAACGGTGAGAGAGCAGCCTTCTCCAATTGCATAGAATGTCTCAGATACTTTCTGTAGTTCTGATATTGATCTAAGGATGTTCTTAAAGCATCACTATGGCAACAAACCCTAGGCAGTGGGGGATGCAATGCATTATCTATGTAAAGAAAGAAGGAAAACAGTATTTTAGATGATACTTTTCCACACCCTGCAGATAAATGGGTTTGACCTCTCAGCATTGTTTTTGCAGAGGGCAGTGTCTGGAAAATAAAAATTTGTTGCGAGTTACTCACTGACTCTGGAAGATAGCATCAATTCAAACACTATGTCACAGAAAACAGAATCTCTCTGATTTACGATTTTCCACAAAAACGAACACCTTAATCATACTTGGAGTAAATCAGGTTATCATTTGAGAACACGAAGAAAAATAAAAGTATTTTCAACCAGCAGCTGAAAATGCCACATTGGCTACGTTACAGAGCTATGGCTGTAGGTGTTCATGAATTTGTTCACTTGGCATTAAGTGAACAATTGTTTTCTGAGCACAATCTATGTGAAAGAAGACAGTGAGATAGCAATTCTATCCCAAGAATTACTACACTTTACTGATGCTTTTAAAACATTTACAATCAAATTTTGCTTTTATTGCTAAACAAGTCAAGCCTCTGTAAAACATGATTAACTTGACATTTCATTTCTTTCCTTTTATCTCCAATGAATCTAGAAATGATAGGTAAGTTAGCTACCATGTGTTATTTTTGTCTCAAGAATGAAAAGACTAAGAAAATCAGGTTGCTTATGTAGCCCACTAGGCATTTTCCAGAATTTGCTTCATTTGGATGGCCAAACCTGACAAATCTGATACATATCTCCATATACATAATTACATATGTGTATATGTATGCATATAAAATATATGAATTATATATATGCACATATGCATATAAGTATGTGAGGTATATGGATTCATTTCTTTGGACCAGCAATATCAGCACTGACTAGGATCTTATTAGAAATTAATCTCATCCTCCTCCCCAAATGTACCAAATCATAGATGATCCTGACGAGATTTTCAGGTGATACGTATGCAGATAAAGTTTAAAAAGTACTGCTCTATCAAATTTAAACCAGCTGAGCTAATGGTCTTGGGGTGGGGTCTTTTTCAATTTTTTGTATATGATTTTTAAGGGATTATTTGGGAGGTAGAGACGAGAATGGTCAGGGTGGTGAATTATCTGGATAAATACCTCAATTCTGACAGATTTTCCTGTCAGTATAGGCACTGGCATGATGAGTAATCGAGGGCAATCATTCAAGTCTCTTAAGTCCCTGATGAAATGGAGAGGCAAAGAACTGCTCATCATTTAAAGATAAATTATTGATTACACAAACAATAGAAATTTAAAAATTAAAAAGAAAATCCTAAATTTTACCCTGTGGCTTCCAGTTGCAATTGCCTGCCAGTTTCCGCATACTTACGCACGCTGTTTACGTAGTTCTGCCGGTGCACTCATGCATGCCCTGCAAGCTGAGGGGTGAGCGTGACAAAGCTACGGAGGCCAGTGGCGCTTGTGCAGAATGTGGCGGTTGAAGCTTTTGTAGTCATTCTTTTTGGATAGTGCTTGCTGAGCTAATGGTAAACATAATTATCAACAATAAACTCCAATTATAATCAAACTTCCTAATCATGATTTGTAGTAGTTGCATCATCTTACATTGATTTGCTACCCAAATATTATTTAATTATTCTATTATTACATGGATATTCAGATATTTTCCATGTTTTGCTATTATAAATAAAGCAGCAATAGATATTTTAAACTATAGTTTAATCTATTAAATTGATTTCCATGGCATAAATTGCCAATAGTAGAATTCCTAGACTGGAGCACAGTGATGTGTCATTGTTCATAACATGCATGTATGTATATGAACTTTTACAGATGTTTTTGTAAAGGAGGTATAACAGTTTATTTTGACTCCTGCATTTTTAGAGCATTCCAATTTCTCTCTGTCTTGTAACAGAAATAATTATTTCCCTACTTATTAATTGGCAGTTTGTGATTTTTCCACAATGAAAAATACCTACAACTAAAATTAAAATGCACTTTCTCTCTCTTGTTTTCTTAGAGAAAAACTTCCCACAGATCTCCGGTGGCTCAGCCCATCGGCAGCAGCACATGTATTGAGACCCTGTGCTCCATGATCTGAGCAGGGCTGGTGGCAACTAAAGCCTTGTTTCCACCATGAACTGGCCGAGAAAAGTTTGGAAAGATTATACTCACTGTTTTCACTACTTCAGTTTGTTCGTTCTCTCTCTGCCCTCTCTCTCAAAAAGTTTTAATTAAAAATTGTAGGGGAGAAACAGTGGGAAGTGAAGTGGTTGATCAGTGAGTACTGAGTTACAATAAAAAGCAAGAAGTTCTGGTATGTGATTGGATAGTGTGATGACTCTAGAGAACAATAATATACTTTACATTTCAAAAAGCTGGAAGAAAGGATTTTGAATGTTTTCACTATAAAGAACTGATAAATTCTGATGAGATAGATGTTAGTATGTCTATTATTTAAACATTACACAATGTATACATATATCAAAATTTCATATGTGCCCCCATTAAAATGTATAATTTTATCTTTTTATATATTGGTTAAAAATAAATTTAATTTTAATTTTAAAAATTTATAGATTGGAGGAAATATTCTGTATAACAGTAAGGCTGCATACATGTTAGTATACATTTGTCCTGATCTGTAAACTGCACACCACCAATAGTGAACTGTACTATAAATGATGAACTTTGAGTGAGCAATAAGTGATGTCCTGATCCTGGTTCATAAATTGTAACAAATGTACCCGTGGTGGGAGGTGTTGGTAATGGGGGAGGCTATGCATCTATAGGTGTAAAATATAGATCAGAAATCTCTCTGCCTTCTGCCAGATTTTTCTGTGAACCTAAAACTTCTCCTAAAAAATTATCTTTTAAAAATAAATATACTTTATTTTTGAGGGGTTTTAGGTTTAGCAAAATACTGAGCAGAAAGTATGGAGAGTTTCCCATGTACTTCCTCAACCCCTTTCCTACAGTCTGTTTTCCCCTATTGTCGACACCCTGCCCCTGCGTGGTACATACTTAACGTCATCCTTGACGGAGAGAAGCTAGACGGTGTCCCCTTAAGATGAGGTAGGAATACTGCAAGTGTGTCTGCTACTACCACTCCCGCTCAGCAGCCATTGGGAAAGGCCGAGTTAATGTACTAAGACAAGGGAAGGAAGTAAAAAGTGCGTACACAGTGGGGGAAGAAATAAAACCGTCTTTTCTCATAGACGACACGAGTGTCTGTATGGAAAGAATCAGCAAGAGCAACCAGCACTAGAACTAACAAGTTATTATTGCAAAATCACAGGATACAAGGTTAATATATAAAATAGATTGCTTCTATATATGTAAGCAATTAAAAGTTGAAGCTTGAAAATACAATGCCATTTACATTAGCACTAGCAAGTGGTAGAAGTTAATAGGCATAATTCTAACAAAATTTGTTTAAAATTTAAGTGAGGAAAACTGTAAGATTCTGATGAAGAAATCAGTAAGGATATAAACACAGAGACATATTCCATCTATAAAAATAGGAAGACTCAATACTTTCAAGACAGCTCTCAAATTATATGTAGATTTAACACACTTTTAATCATAACCCCTCCAAATTACTTTGTGTATAGTGTTAAAGTGATTCTATGGTTTACATAGAACAGCAAAGTAACTCAGCAGAGCCAGTACAATATTTAAAGGGGAATAATGGAGACAGAGGATCACATCATCTAGCCTCAAGATTTTTTATAAAGCTATAGTAATCAGGACAGTGTGGTACTGGTAAAAAAAAGTTCAACAGAACAGAAAAGAGAGGCCAGATATAGACCTAACCTAATATAATCAATCGATCCTGGAGAAAAGAGCAAAGACAGTCAGATAGAGAAAGGAGAGGCCTTTCAGTAACTATTGAGGAAAAAAAATTTGGTTACCCATATGCAAAGAAGTGAATCGAGCCCAAGACCTTATGCATTTTACAAAAATTAATTCAAAATGGATGATGGGCCTAAATATAAAATGCAAAACTATAGAACTTCTAGAAGATAAAATAGGAAAAAAAAACACTATGCAACCTTGGGCTTGGTGATAATTTATTAAATACAATGCCAAAAGAAAGAAAAAATTGATAAGTTGGATTTCATTAAAACTTAGAAACTTGCCAGCATCAAGAAATCGTCCAATAACAAATGCTGGTGAGGCTGTGGAGAAATAGGAACTCTGCTGCACTGCTGGTGAGAATGCAGACTGGTGAAACCACTGTGGAGATCGGTTTGGAGATTCCTCAGCAAACTAGGTCTGGAGGTCCCAATCAAACCAGCTATCCCCCTTCCGGGGATTTTCCCAGAAGATCTGAAAATGTCATATCACTGTGATATATGTGCACCCATGTTTATAGCAGCACAATTTGTAATAGCTAAATCGTGGAAACAACCCAAATGTCCATCCACAGAGGACTGGATTAAAAAACCGTGGTATTTTTACACAATGGAATACTATTCAGCTGTAAAGAAAGACAATCTAGTGGCTTTTATAGGTCACAAGTAGAAACCATACTCATAAGTGAGGTAAACCAAATGTGCATGTCCAAACAGCACACAATATCATTAGTGTGGGAACCTGGAGGTGAGAATATAGATCGGGAGGTATGAAGGGAGACTGCTCAAGGGTAGAGAGCAATCGGGATGAAGGGAAGGAAAGGAGGAAGAGGAGGACAGCTGTGTAGGTATGTGTGTATGTGCGGATGGCTGACATGGTTGCACTATTGTCTCGTGTCATACTGATGTGGGAAACAATTGATGATAAGTTGTTTGATCAGTCTTGTATGTCTATTTGTATTGTCCTGAGTATACACTTTGAAGCTACCAACGTGTAATACAACAACCATTGTTGATCCCCTGCCACCTTATCTGTAGTTCGGTTTTTGTACTATTCTTGTGCTACTGTGTGTATGTTTGTTAGTGTTTTTGTCCTTTTACTTTTAAAGTAAAAAACAAACAAACAAACAGAAACAAAAACTTGTGATCCTCAAGACTCACTGATTAAGAGAATAAAAACACAAGCCAGAGGCTGAGAGAAAATATTTGCAAAACACATATCTGATAAAGGACTAGTAGCCAAAGAACACAACAGAAAAAAAACTTAAAACTCAAAAATAAGAAAATAAAGAACCTAACTAAAAATAAGTAATGGGTCTGAACAGATACTTCATCAAAGAATATTTACAGATGGTAATGAAGCACATGTACAGATGACTCCACACCATGTCGTTAGGGAATTTTACATTCAAACAACAATGATACAGTACTGTACACCTAAAATCCAACATGAAACTCCTATTGCCGTAGTCAGGAAGTGGAGTAACAGCCACTCTCACTTGCTGTTGGTAGAAATGCAACATAGCGTGGCCTTTCTGGAAGATATGTTAGCAATATTTAACAAACTAAACATACTCTTCCTATATAATCCAGCAGTTGTGTCCCTTGTTATTTACTAAAATAAGGTGAGAACTGTCACAAATGTTTGTAGCAGTTTATATATAACTGCTAAAATTTGAAATCTGTGAGTGCAGGTGAATAAATTGTTACACATCCTTACAACAGAAGATTATTCATCAGTAAGAGGAAACAAGCTACCAAGCAGTGAAAAGGCATGGAGATTTTCTAAATTAAAGAAACTGATCTCAAAAGACTGCGTGCTATATGATCACAACTATAGGTCATACTGAAAAAGGCAAAACTGGAGACAGGAAGAACACTGGCTGCTAAGGGTTTGGGGCAAAATGAGGAGGGGAGGATCAATAGGTAGATGACACATCTTTCGGGCAGTAAAATTGTTCTGCAAAGTTGGACATGTGATTATTTGTCAAAACTCCACAAATGTTTACAACACAGAATGAATGTTAATGCAAACTATGGACTTTAATGAATAGTAATGTGTCAGTATTGAGCAATCCGTTGTAACACAGGTATCCCGCTAAGGCGGGATGTTAAAGATACAGGAAACTGTGGAAGAGTGGGAGTGGGGTTGAGGCTATTTGTGAACTATGTACTTTCTGCTCAATATTTCTGCAAATCCAAAGGTACTCAAGAAATAAAGTATATCAACTTTGACAGGGCTTGTTTATTGGGGATCACACCTAGGAATGGCGAGTACAGACATTTTCCAACTATTCCCTATTTTTTGAGAAAGTCATCTAATGCCTACCAGTGATGTCTCTCAGTGGTGTCAAGTAATGATACCTATTAGCCAATTCTCCCTAAATCTTTGGCTCCTACAAGGAAATGACTACACGTATGAATGTATTAATACTAAACATTCAGAAAGCTCTGGACACTGATTCAAAGTGTATTCAAGGTGTAGGAAAGGTGGGCTGAGAGCAGCGGCAAAGCCCGGCCTTTAGGAGAACGTTCCAGAGTTTTGTTCATGACATCGCACCTCATCATTGAACCAGACACAAAGTTGGACTAACTCCTTCTTCACGATATTTAATTGAAGTTTTCAGAAGATCTAGATTTCCTAGATTTTCATTTGTGAAATAGGAGCACAAGAAACAAATCCATTACATGTCATACAATTAAAACTCATTTTGAGGCTTTGGCTTAGGCCAAAGGTGCCATAGAAGAAATTAGTCTTACTTTGTCATGGATAACAACTTATTCTCATGGTCTTCCCTCAGAAACCAAAGCAAATAAACAAAAACAAGCCAGGAAAAAGGTATAAAACAATAATTTCTAAGACACTGACCATAAAAAATAAAGTACAGTGATTTTTCAGAAACCAGCAGAGATGTAAAATATATGATGCAAAAAATTACAGAACTGGATTAAGGAATAGACAAAGCAAAATTATAACTAGAGATTTCAGCACTATTCTTTCAGCTAATACAGAACCACACAAAAGAAAAAATCTGTAAGGGTACAGAAGAATATAACAGAACCATCAACCTATAATAGTATCTACTTGATATTTATTAAACATGCAACCCAATAATAGCACAATACAGATTATTTCAAAGTGTCAATGGAACATATACAAAGATAGACTATACTCTGGGCCACAAAATAAACTTTAATAAATTATAAGAATTGAAATCATACACAATAGAATCAAACTAGAACTCAGTAACAAAGAAATTACAGGAAATCTCTAAACACATGGAAACTAAATATGCTAATGAATAGTTATAGCTCAAATAGGAAGTCTCAAAGTAAATTAAGAAATGCTTTGAATTAAATAAAAATGAAGACAATATATCCAAATTTAAGGGACACAAGTAATGGTGGGAATGGCATTTACAGCGCTAAATGCTTACATTAGAGAAAAGGGAAAGTTACAAAGGAGGAACATAAACTCCTACCTTCAGGACATAAAGAGGAACAAAATACACCCAAAGCAAACAAAAAGGAGCCAACACTAAAGATAAGAGTAGAATTCAAAAATATTAAGACACAACAGAGAAAATTAATGAAACAAAAAGTTCACTCTTTGCAAAGAATATTGACAAAATTCTAGCAAGGCTGAGAAAGAAAAAAGGAAGATACAAATTATGAATATCAGGACTGAGACCGGATGTCATGACAGCCATTGCAAATATCAAAAGATAATAAAGTAACACTACAAAAACTATATGCATAAAATTAACAACTTAAACAAAACAGACACAAATGAACACAAGCCACCTAGCATGGAGCAGACCATTAAAATGGCCCTATGATTATTCAGAAAATTTATTTTGTAATTTAACGATTTTCCCAACAGACATATTCAGGCCTACTGATTTGACTGGGCAATTCCATTAAATGTTGAAAGAATTAACATCAATTTTACATCATCTTTTCCAGAAAACAGAGAGGAGAGATACTTCCCAATTCATTCTAAGGGGCCATTTTCACTGACATCCAAACAGATGCAGCAGTACAAAGCAAATGAAAAAAATAAAACCACAGAGCAACAACCCTCATGAATGTACATTTTAAAATCCTTGACAGAATGTTACCAAATAAAATTCAGCCATGTGAAAAAAAAGAATTATACGCTGGAGTCAAGTGGGGTTTGTTTCAGGGCTGCAAGCTTAGTGGAACATTAAAAAATTCATCAGTGTACCACATCATCTTCAAGGCTAAAGATGAAAATTACATATTCATATCAATTGGTGCAGAAACAGCATTTAACAAAATGCAACAGCTATTCATGATAATACCCAGAAAAACAGTAAGGGGAACTCCCTCAACCTGCTAAAGAGCATCCACAAAGTGTGCAGGTAACCCAATACTTAATGTAAAAGACTGATTTTCTTCCAAGATCAGGAATAAGGTACCAATATCCACGCACACTACTCTTGTTCATCCTAGGACTGGAAGTTCTATCCAGTGCAGTAGCAAAGAAAGAGAAATAAAATGCATACATGTTGGAAAAGGAAACTATCGTGTCTCTTTTTGCATATGACATGATAGTCTGTACAGAAAATCCCAGGGGACAAATTATCACAGCCCCACCAAGACCTGGAATCCAGACACATGGAAAACAAGAACTTATTTTTGAAAAATTTTATTAGTATATGTTTGCAGTACATAATGATTACAATGTTGTGAGGAGTAGGTTCATGCCCATAACACATTTTAATTCTTTTTGCATTCCCTTCTCTATCTCTTCACCCCCTCCCCTCCGTCTCGTGCCCCACTTCCCTTCTGCAAATGATGTAGCTGCCTCTTTCCTATCTTTTATTCTGCTCTTTATTGTATTTTGAGGACTCTAGTACAAGAGAAACATTGAGATACTCATGCTTGTGTGTCTGATTTATTTCACTTAACATGGTCTCAAGGGCCATCCACTTTCCCACAAATGAACCAAGTTGGTCTTTCTTTATGGCAGAGTAGTACTCTATTGTGCATAAATAACACATTTTCTTTACCCGTTCACCTGTTGATGGACATTTAAAGACATTTCTGAGATGCAGCTGTTATAAATTGTGTAGCTATAAAAATTGATATGCATGTATTACTATAATATGCTATCTTTAACCCTTTTGGAAAGATAGCCTAGAAGGGTAATAGTCGGGTAAAATGAAAATTTTAGTCTTAGATTTTTGAGGAATCTCTATATTGATTTCCATAATCATGTTGGTTTACATTCCTATCAACAGTGTAGTGGGGTTTCTTTTACCCTACGCCCTCCCAGCATCTGTTATTATTTGATGGCTTGATGTCACCACTGTTTCTGAAGTTAGATGGATTCTCAGTGTTGTTTTAATTCACATTTCTCTAATGGGAATGGTGAACACTTTTTCATGCACTGTTGGGCATTTGGACACTTCTTCCAAGAAGTGTCTGACTCAGTTGTCCATTTTTGATTGGGTCATTTATTCTAGCAGGTCTAATTTTTTTAGAGTTCTTTATATATTCTAGATAGGTATTAGTCCTCTCTCCAAGGAATAGCTGCCAAAAAATTTTGCAGACTTTTCTTGTACTGCCAGCATTCGTTTTCTTTTGGGGGGCAGTACCAGGAATCGAACTCAGGACCTCATGCTTGCTAGGCAGGTGCTGTGCCACTAAGCTAAATCCTCAGCCCCTTGCATTTGTTTGGATGTGAGTGAAAAATGGCCCCTTAGAATAAGTTAGGAAGTACTCCTCCTCTCTATTTCTGAAAGAGATAATCTAGAATTGATGCTAATTCTTTCAACAATTGATGGAATTACCCATTTTGCACATTCTTGCACTCATTTTTCATATTTTTCACAGTGCTGGGTCTTCCATTTGTTGATTCCTGGTGTTATTTCTCGTGTAATGGGTTCTGATCAGAAAGTCTTTGCCTATGCCTATGTCTTCAAGGGTTTTCCCTATTTTATTTTCCAGTAGATTAAATGTTACTATTTTAACATTTATACCTTTAATCAATTTTACCATTAGTTTAGTATATGGTGAAAGATACAAGTCTAGATTCTATACTCTGCATATGGATAGCAAGTTTTGCCAGCACCATTTGTTAAACAGGCTATCTTTTCTTTAGAATATATTAACATTTGGTTTCTCTCTGTGTCTCTATTACTATTGTAGATCTCTTTTCCATTGATAAGGGTGGTACAGTTGTGGTTTTGATTAGTTCTTATGGTGTGCCAATATCTGGCTTGTCTCTGACTTTATTATTATTGGTGATTTCTTTGTCATTGCTGATGGTGGCATAGTTTTTGTAATTAATGGTTTTTACTACATGCTAATATTCAGTCAGTCTTTGTGTCATCAACATTTCTGTGGTTCATGTTCTCTCTGTATGGTGCTGGGAATCAAGCCTTCAAAACAAGGTTAGATACTAAGGAAACTCTTACATATTATGCTGAGTAGGTTAAAGAGGGGTGAAAACACTAAAACACAACTAAACACAAGGACACATTACAGGGAGACAGATTCTGACTAAAGAGATCTACAGAGTAGGGACAGTTTCTCTACTCTAATGGATTTTCAACCTGCAACACAAAACAATAGAAATATAAGAAAGCAAGGCAAAAAAAAAATCCTCTAAAAACGCTTAGGCTTTCAAAATCTGGTCTCATAGATTTGGAGGTAGAGGAAGTTACAGTCAAAAAATTCAACAGCAAAATAATCAAAATGTTTGAAGATCTCAAAGAAGAAACACATAAGAAATTTCTTAACATGTTTAGCAGGTTTACAAAGGACTTTATTAAACATATAAACAATTTTACTAATAAAATACTTGACAAGCTTAAAGAAGAAACAACTAAGTGGACAAGACAATATAAGATATAAATGACTAGTTTCATAGAGTTAGAAATTATTTTTAAAAGACAAGTATAAATAAAAGATATGAAATTAATAGAATTCAGGGCCAGTAGATTGTCAGAAATTGAGAACAAAGTACATGTAGTAGATAATGAACACAATTAAATACTAAAAGTGACAGTACACCATGAAAGCTAGATCCAACAGGTGCTAGATAACTAAGAGAAAAGCACAATATCACAACTGTAGGAATAAGTGAAAAAATTAGAAGACAGTTCAAAAGGTGTAAAAAATTTACTCACTGAAATCCTAGTAGAAAACTTTCCAAATCTAGGTAAAGAAACATGAGTTATTCAGTTATTCTTATACACCAACAGAACCCCAAATAGCCATGACCAGAAAAGAACCTTTCCACAACACCTCATTATCAAAATTCCAGAAATTCATAAAAAGAAGAGAATATTAAATGTTGTTAGAGAAAAGCAGCAAGGAACCTATGCAGGTGATACCATTAGAATAACTGTGAATTTCTCACCAGAAATAGTAAAGGCCAGGAGAAATTGGAGTAACGTTTTTCAAGCCCCAAAGGGAAACAAGTGTCAACTCAGACTTCTATATCCAGCAAAATTAGCCTTCAAAATTGATGGACAAGTGAAGACTTTCCACGACCAAGAAATCCTAAAGGAATACATAGGACTCCATGGATTCACTGCAGAATTTAACCAGAATATCAGAGAAGATCTAACTCCAATACTCCTCAAACTCTTCAGTGAAATTGAAATGGAGAGAGTACTGCCAAATTAATTCCTGAATGCAAGCATTTCCCTGATATCAAAACCACAAATGGGTTCAGTCAAAAAAAAGAAAACTATGGGACCATCTCCTTAAAGAACATAGATGCAAAAATCCTCAATAAGATGTTGGAAAAAAGAATGCAACAAATCATTAAAAAGCTTGTCTTAGTTTATTTCTTGTCACTGAGACATCATACCTGACACCCACAGGTTAAGGGAGGAAAGGTTTATTGTGGCTCACAGTTTGTGGAGATTTCAGGCCATTGTTGGCTGGTTCTAAGCCATGGAGGTGTAACAGAGAATGGTTGCTCATGACATGACAGTAGGAAACACAGAGAAAGAGGAGAGAGGGAGGGAGAGGGAAATGTATCAAAGAAGTGAAGGAGATATACCCTGTGGGTAATCCACCTTAGTAATCCACCTCCTCTAAGAGGCTTTGCCTCCCAAATCACATTTCACTATAAACTCATCAGTGGTCTAATACACTAATGAGTATTACACTTCCATGATCCAGTCATCTCCTAAATGCCTCACTTATGAGCACATGCATCTTTGGGAGATATCTAGATATAAACCATGTCATTATGACCAAGATGGGTTCATACCAGAGATGAAGATATGGTTCAGCATATATGGATCAAGAAATGACATAATTATATAAACAGAAACAAGGACAAAAATTACATGATAATCTCAATAGATGCAGAAAAAGCTTTGGGAAAACTACTACCTACATTCAGGATGAGAACCCTGATGAAAATAGGTAGAGAAGGACCTTATCTCAAATTGATATAAGTTATTTCTGACAAACCCACTGCCAACATCACACTAAATGGGAAAAAATGAAATAGTTTGCTTTAAAATCAGGAATAAGAAAAGAGTGTTCAGCTTCATCATTATTGTTCAATATACTACTTGAAACTTTAGCCAGAAAAATAAGGCAAGACAGAGATAAAAGACACATATAGGAAAGGAAGAAGTTAAATTGTCTTTATTGCAGATGACATGATCCTTTATACAGGAGACCAAAAAAATTTTATAAAAACACTTCTAGAAGAAATAAACAAATTCAGCAAATGAGGGGGATATAAAATACAGAAAAAATCAATAGTATTCTTACACACCAACAGTGAACTTACTTAGAAAGAAGAAAATAATCCCATTCACAATAATATCAAAAAATTAAATACTCAGAGACTAACCTAAACAAGAAAGTGAAAGATCTCTATAACAAAAACCATAGTATCCTGAAAAAGGAAATTGAAGAGGACATCATAAAATGGAAAGATATTCTTTATTCCTGGATAGGCAGAGACAATGTTGTTAAGGAGGACATACTTCCACGGGAAGATGGTGAAGCGGTGAGCAAAGAAAGAGCCTGTCCAAGATTTGATATCCACACACTGGAGTATAGCAATGTGAGGAGGAGAAGGGGGATCTGAAGTGAGGGTTGTCTAGTACAGGGAAAGTGAAGAAAGAGACTTCACGGAAGGAGGAGGCGGCAAGTGGGGCTTTCTCCCAGAGCCTGGACTAACTGTGTGGGAGGCATGGCTCGAACTTGCAGACTCAAGGTAACTACTGGCAGCTCCATATACCTGCACAGAGAAACACACAAGTGATGCATCAGACTGTGGTAGCTGGTGAGTTATTCAGGTTCAGATTTCCCCCAGGAGAGGACAATTGGGTGGGAGCCATCTTGGAGAGGGGCCAAATGACTGGAAATTAGAACAATCCCTGGCTCCATCTAGCAGCACCTACTTTTGGGGTAAGGCAGATGAATTCAACCTGCAAGGAAGTCAGGGCGCCAAGATGAAGCTGGCAGGGATCCAAGTTCAAGCTGGAGGGGACACGAGGACTACTCTAGCCTCACAGTCAGAAACTAGCCTCAACTTTGGTGGAAATAAAGTGTTGCGGGGATTATCCAGTACCCCTCCATAAAGCTACTGCTGGCTTGCTGGGATTAATCAATATGGATCTGGACTCTTTCTGCCCACATTATTTATCATTGACAGCAAAAATATACCTTGAAGTGGACTCTTTTTTCTTTTATTCTTTCTCTCTTTTCTTGCTGATTTGTTTTCTCTTCATTATCTTGTTTTTATGAGTGTGAACATGGTTTCTAGTTTTTATTTCTATTGTTATTGTTATTCTGTTCTTTTTATTTTTCCTTCTCTCTTTCCCTTCTGTCTTCTGCACCAGTTTCCCAAAGGTTGTGTAATCCTCATTTGTTGTCCAGCCTTAGTTCTAATTTCTTTCTTTTTCTTCCATTTCTATATTTTTCACCTTAACCTCTTTTAAATTTTCTGACCTGACATAAAATTGGCACATTGAATGCATATTTGCTGCATACAATTTTCTGGTTTTAGTTTTTTTATATCTAAAACAAGTTCATAGATTTTGTTATATCTAAAACTAGTTCACACAGTTAAAAGTAGTAAATTAATAGTTATCCCAGTTTCTAATTTTTCTAGGCTATTGTTATTGCTGATTGTACCACTTTAGCCAAAGGGACATCACTGTTCTAACTGGTTGTTCTTTCTGGTATACCAACACTGAGATTGCCTAAGAGTCATAAAAAGTTCTATAGGCCAGTGCCAAAGAACCAAGGGCTGGGCCAACTAGGCAGCAACTTTTCATCTCCAGTAGGGGACTGTGACTCTTAGCATATCATTTTAAAGATAGAATAGTTTTAGCCTTAGTATAAGCCTCAAAATGTCTCTTGAGAAACATTCTGGAGGGGGTATAAAAAGTTAACTTTGCAGTTAACTTTGCCATGGAATGTTTCTCCAAAAATAAAGAACACTTGGGCCCAGATAATCACCTATGACCTTGCCTGGATTGTTATATCCCTTCCCTGGCCCTAGTCAAACATTGTAACCATAAAAGAATGTATGGTTGTAAAAAGGGGAACAAACAGAACAGAATGTGGGGAGTGCCTATCATAATGGTTGGGCTCACAACTGGGGCCTGATTGGGCCACATGGAACAACTAAAACAATTATGTGGCCACCTAAGTCAATAGCTGTAACATTCCATTCTATTGCCACAGAAACCAAAAGAGTATTTAAAGTTGAAACAAGACAAGGACAGTGCTGAAATTTCCCAACCTGCTATTTGGGGATGTACAGTGAGCAGTCTAAATTCAATAAACTCTACTTACCCTAAAATTGAATCCTTTGGTTTTCGGTGGAAATCAGCCCATCTGCCATTACACTGCAACAGACTCAAAATCCAAAAGCCAGCTATACCTGAAAATACTTGTGAGAAGTTGTCATTTCCTATGGGTTCTAAATACTGGCAATAAAGCTACTCAACATAAACAATTTAAAAACAACAACGTGGGAATTAAATGAAAGAACAACAACAACAACAAAATGAGAAGACACTTAAGATGCAACCTCAGATGTCCAGCTCACTAAAGGCAAATTCAGGGGCAATGAGGTGGGACAATCTGAAAGCCACGTACCTGGATTAAGTGGCAACAGCAGAAGTAACAAAGTAAACAAATGAGGCTCTAGAAAAAATCAATTCAGAAATAATTTCTCAAATGACTACAGCGATGGTGACCATAATGAAGCACATGCTTAGTGACCCTAGAGCACGTACAGATAAAAAAATCAAGAAGCTTAGAAAAATGATGGAAAACATGAATGCTCCACATAGGAAAGAACTACAGAGCCAGGCATGGTGGCCCAAAGCTATAATCCCAGCACTCAGGGTGCTGAGGCAAGAGGATCACTGTGGCTTTGGGCCAGCGTGGGCTACAAAGTGAGTTCAAGGCCAATCTGAACTGCATAGCAAAACCACCCCAAAGGACAAAAATAAATATATAAATAAAAAGAAGCACAATCCATAAAACAGATTCAAACAGATATCCAGGATATTTAAAAATTCCATTGAAAGTATATGCAGTAGAATGATCCAATGTAAGGACAGAATCTCAGATACAGAAGATAGGATTGTGGTTAGCAATCAGAAAACGACTGCTTAAAAATAAAAGGACCCACGAGAAATCAATCCAGCTGCCAGATTAAGCAAAGAAGCATAAAATAAGATTGATTTGAGGCAACGAAAAAGCAGGAAATAGTGCAAATTATATAGAAAACCTGTTCAGAGATATCATGGCAGAAAACTTCCTTGACAGGAAAAAAGAATTTGACATACAGTATGTGAGGCATACAAAACACCAATTAGCTGTCATAAAAATAATGACAACTCATGTAGTAGTGAAGAAACTCAACACATGAACAGAATAGTTAAAGCTGGTAGAGAAAATAAACAAACTACTTATAAAGGAAAGCTCACCAGAATCAGAGAAGACTTCTCAACACAAACCTTCAGGTCAAGGAAAACAGAGTGAAGTATTTCAAGACCTAAAAGAAAACAACCTCCAACACAGATTTACATATCCAGCAAAATTATCTTTCAAAATTGATGGATAAATGAGATACTTTTATGACAAAGAACACCTCAGAAAATTTATGAACACCAAACAAGCACTCCAAAATGTTTGGAAGGACATTCTAGCAAAACACAACAAGGATTACAACTCCATACACCCCAACAAAAGGAGTCTATCAGGCAAGGCAAGCAATTAAACAGAGTAAAAAGGAATCCAACAACAGGAAAATAGCACAACAAGTACATGTCAGTATGTACCAGTTATAACCATCAATGTTAACGGTCTCAATTCACCAATCAAAAGAAACAGACTTGCAGAATGGATTAAGAAGCAATACCCAACAATGTGCTGCATACAAGAAACACATTTAATTCAAAAAGAAATTCATAGTCTGAAAGTTAAAGGATGGAACACAATACTTCATGCAACAGAAATCCAGAAAAAAGCAGGGGTACTTATTCTATTTGCAATGAAGTGGATTTCAAGCCAAGCTGATTAAGAGAGACAAAGGTCATTCTACATCCTTGTAAAGAGAAAAATCGAACAGGAAGAGATAATAATCATAAATATATATGCACCAGTTATCAGTGCACCCAACTATATAAAACAAATATTAACAGACATGAAAAATCAAATAAGAACTAAAAGCAATTGCAATGGGGGACCTCAATATCCCACTGTCAAAAATAGAAAATCAACTAAATGAAAAAAATTAACAATGAAATATTAGAACTGAACCAAAATTTTGAACAAATAGTCCCAGTAGATGTCTACAGAGTGTTCCACTCCACAACATTAGAATACACAAACTTCTCAGCTGCACATGGGACATTCTCCAAAACAGATCACATAGTAGCTCATAGAACATGCTTAAGTAAATGCAAAGGAATTGATATTATCCCATGCATATTATCAGACCGTAGTGCAATGAAATTGGAAATCATGGCAAAAGAAACCACAAGAAATTCATAAACACATGGAAATTAAATAACACCTTCCGGAACAACCAATGGGTCACAAATGACTTTAAAGAAGAAATCAGACAGTTTCTACAATGAAACAGTAATGCTAATACAACGTATCAGAATTTATGGCACACAATGAAAGCCTTATGAGAGAAATTTATAATGGCAAATTCCCATATCAAGAAAACAACAAATTCAAATAAACAACTTAATATTGAACCTCAATATTCTAGAAAAAGAAGAGCAAGCAAACCCAAATGTTTAGATGGGAAGGGGATCTGGCAGTGGGGGAGGAAGGAAGGGAAAAGAAAAGAAATGAGAAAAGAAGGAAAAATGGAAATAAAGCTTTTTTAAAGAGGGAGGGGAAGAGGGTTTTAGGAAAGGTAGGGGAATGGAGAAGAATCAAGATATATCATGTATAGGTGAATGTAACCATTATGTATAACTAAAATATACCAATAAACTTAATTAATTAAAAAGAGGACATACTTCCAAAACTAATATATAGATTTAATGCAATCCAAATCAAAGCGCCAATAGCATCCTTCATAGAACTACAAAATACAATTCTAAAATATATGTGGAAAAAGAAGAGACACATAATAACAAAAGCAGTTCTTGGCAACAAAAGCAAAATAGGCTTCACAATCAGATATTTCAAATTATATTATAAAGCTATAGTGATAAAAACAGTACATCCCTGCCCCAAAAACAAACATGTGGACTAATGGAACAGAAGAGATGATACATAAAAAACCCCAGGCACATTAAACTATCTGATCTTTGCCAAAGGGGCCACAAACATATGTTGAAGAAAAGATAGCCTCTTTAACAAATGGTACGGGGAAAGTTGGTTATCCACATGCAGAGGGTAGAATCTAGATCCATATCTTTCACTATGCACTAAATTAAAATAAAAATGAATCAAAGATCTAAACATTAAAACAGAAACATTTAATCTGCTGAGAGATCAAATAGGTAAAACTCCTAAAGACACAGGTACAGGCAAGGGCTTATTGACCAGAACAATTTTAGAGAAAGAACACTAAGAATCAACAAACAGGATTATATAATGTTAGAAAGCTTCCACACAGCAGAGGAAACAACCAGGAAAGTGAAGAGACAATCTATAAAATGTGGAGAGACTTCCGGGAAGATGGCGACCGGGTAGGCAGCAGAGAGAGAACCTCCCAGAGGATTACCACCCAAACAATGAAATATAACAATATGAAGACAGAAATAAGGACTTCCGGGAAGAAGACGACCAGCCGAGAGAGCGAGTGTGGAGGGAAGAACGGCTTCAGCTCCTGAACCCGACAGAGAACGCGCTACTGGGA
>PVLD010026317.1:0-22357 GCA_004027595.1 Dinomys branickii | reverse complement strand
TGTGAGCATATGTGCTTTCCCACCTCCAACCATGGCAGTTTGTATACACCCATGTATGTTATAGTATAGTCTGAGGCAGCTATATCTCTTCCCAAGGTGAGAGTCCAAGGATATAGATAAACCCAGGAGTACAGTTATTATCACAGGGAAGATGACTGATTGAGTGGTAGGGCAATGGAGATGAGGGAGGAGAAAAATTCAATGATCAAATGGACCATCTTCTGTGTAACTGAGTAACAAAGGTGAAGGTAACATTATGCAGTACAGCATCCAGAGCTAATTCCCTTCTATGTTCTCTATAATTCTGTATTTCCTCAATCGTTTTTGTATTAACAGAAGTGAGGATAACTTTATATTACACAGCATCCAGTGCAAATTCCCTACTATCTTCTCTATAATTTGGTATTTCCTTTAATGTTTTTGTGTTAACTAATGTGAAGATAACTATGTAATACAACATCCAGTGCTAATTCCCTACTATATTCTGTATAACTTTGTATTTTCTGTATTGTGTATGGCTTTTCTGGTTCATATATCTCCATTCTTTTGTCTTTAAAATAAAAAAAAGTTGTTTCTGCATCTAATTTTTTTAATTTTATGGAAAAATGTAAGACAAAATTTCATAACAAAATAATAGGACAAGAGTTAACACACTGCATGTTGTTATCTTTAAAGCTTACAATACAAAGTAAGGGCATAAAATTTTCTCCAATCAATATTATCACAAACCTTCCTTTTCAGTGAACTAAGAGACACTAGTAGCATAACTGACTTGCATTTTTTTCCTTTTCTCTTTCACCTATTCTAGTTCCTTTTTCCTTTGAAACAATTTAAAGTCAAAATGAAAACAAATGACAATCAAAATGGGTCAAAGATCTAAATATTGTAACAGGAAAGTTTGTGCTAATATCAATTGCAGAAATTTTATGCCCATATTTTGTAATCTTATTAAGTACTTTAAAGATAATAATATGCAATGTATTAACTATTTTTTTCTCCTATCATCTTGTTATGAAATATTGTTTTACCTTTTTCCATAAAAGAAAACAAAAACAGAAACACTAAATCTACTGGAAGATAGAATAGGTAGAACTTTTAAAGATGTAGGTGTAGGCAAAGACTATGAAAAACACTCCAGTTGCACAGGAACTATCACAGAGAATCAACTGGGATCTCTTATACAAAAGCTTTTGTACAGTGAAAGAACCAACAGCGTGAAGAAATAACCCACAATGTGGGAAAAAATATTGCCACCTGTTCCTCAAAGGACTAATATCTAGAATATATTAAGAACTCAAACAAATATCAGACTCCCCAAATTTAAAGATCCAATCCACTCTGTAGCCTCTGACATACACACAGAAGTAAGTACAAATAGCAGATATATATATAGGAAAAAAATGTTCAACATCATTGGTCATTCAAGAGATGCAAATTAAAACAATTCTGAATCTCCATCTCACTCCAGAAAGAATGGCTACTATCAAGAAATCAACCAATAACAAATGCTGGCAGGGTTCTGGGGGAAAAGGAACTCTTTTCCTCTGTTGGTGAGCATATAGACGAGAGAAACATTTTGAGAATCAGTGTGGAGATTCCTCCATAAATTGGACTGGAGGTTCCATCAGACCCAGCTATTCCCCTTCTTGGGACCTTCCAGAAGAATTAAAAGCATCATACCACAGTAATATATTCATACCCATGTTTATAGCAGCATGGTTTGTAATAGCTAAATCTTGGAAACAGTGCAAAGGCCCATCAACTGACATATGGTTAAGGAAGATTTTTTTAATGCAATGGAATACCATCTGCCATAAAAAAGGATAAACGCGAGACATTTTGGTAAATGGATGCACCTTGATACCTACACTTAAGCGAAATAAATTGGACACACATGTTATCACGTGGTTTCTCTTCTTGGGAAAGTGAAAGCATAGATAAGTACAAAAATACATAATAGATATTGTGAAACCTGAAGAAAATGTTCAAATGGGAAGGGGATCTAGGGGAGTTGGAGAGGAAAGGAAGGGAACAGGAGAAAAGAGAATGGACAGAAAAAAGTAGAAATAAAGCTTTTGTAAATAAAGGAAGAGGGGGAAAGTTTGAAGGGAGGAGAGAGAAAGGGGAAAAAGAGGAATCAAGATGTGTCATGTACAGCTACAAATTCCGTATGAAGAATGTTATCTGTATATCTATAATTACCAATAAAATTAAGTAATTGAAAAAGATGGGTTTGATTGGATCCTGAAAAGAGTGAGAATTGACCGTCCTACTCCAGGTAAGGTTTTCAGAGTTTACATGTAATGCAAACGAAGATTAGTTTATTAAAGGGGCCTCTAGTTAACTTTGACCTTCAAGATTTTCAATGTTGTCTAAATTAAAAACAACCTCCTCATCTTTGTATACTTCAGAAATCCTTTTTTTCCTGGTAAGTTCCCTACCTTTCCCATGAGAAAGCTGATGAATTAAAGTGTCATAATTCATCCACCTGTACGGTTAAATTCTGTATTTGATTTTCACCAATATCAAATTCATGACGATAAGAATGAGAAGATTCATTCAGGCCCATAAGGAAAACTTCCAAGTTTTCAGTCTGGGACATGAGCAGAGAGGCGAAATGTCTAAATCTGTCTTCTTTCCTGTTTATGCTCACTAAAACATTCCTCCCAACACCATGGCATTTATGGTCTTCCATACTGGGCGGCTAGTCTCCCCTCTGCCCCCTTGACCACAGAGAAATATTCCAGTTTATGAAAGTTGTAGACCAAAAGCCAGAAAATATGCATATGCAGGTTTACCCAGGATCTGGCTTATCAGAGGCCAAAGAAATGTTTAATATTCCTTGAAGCCAGGACTCGGGTGTGTGGGGTGCAGATAAGGTCTCCCTTTAGCTTGGATATATATCCCTGTATAACACAGGCTGGCCTTGAATTCATAATCCTCTGGTGTAACCTCCTGAGTACTGGGGCTTTGGTCATCTACACCCAAATAGCTTATCTCCAAAACCTAATTTTTACAGATCCATTTTAACCTTTCAGTTACAACAGGAAAGGCATCTGAGTTAGTACTTTATCCAAATCCACCATAGGTGGTTGTTGGTTGGTTATGACGCCATGACACGCCTTGCGTTGCTTGTATCTTATACTTAAGTGCCAAGGAATTAGCCCTGCAATAAAACCAAGGGCATGACCAGGCCAGTCCCCAAATTCCATATACGGTCTATGCCCTGGGTGCCATTACTAGTGTCAGTTCAGTATCGGTTCATCCACCAGGCACAATGTGCTCAAACCATACAGTTTTGAACATGGAAAGTTTAACATAAAGAGCTTGTCAGCTGTAACAAAAGACGGGAGCCAATGCATCATTTGCTAGTAAGAAATAAAGAAAACCCTAAGAACAGGATGAGCACCAGACTTCATTGGAGGAGATGCAGTGGTGGCTCACAACATAGTAAAGAAGCATTGAGGTGCTATTCTGGGAGGGAGGGAGGTCCTCCATGAGTTGGTGCTGTGAGTTGCAGAAGGAGATACTGGGGAAGTTGTTCACAGAAACATGAGACGACTGGCTCAAGGAGGTGCTGGTGAGATACACATGGAGGAAATCATTAGCGGCAAGAAATCGATGTTGGAGCAGCCACGTGCAACAGGAGCTTGAGGAGAGAATGATGGAACCTGGGAGACAGAACTTTTCATCCTCTAGGGTCCATCTAGCACCTGCTACTGACAGGGTTTAACATTGTGCTACTTGACAAGACAGCAAGTTTTGAAGAGCCCATCTCTATTTTTGTGCAACAGGCAAAGAAAATAGTTTTGCAGTTGACAGTCATTATACAGACATTCAGTGTGGATGTCTCGGTACCTACACACAAACTGGAAAGTGGGAGAGAAATCCCACAAAGAACCCAGGAGCCTATAATCTCAGCAAAATTTCTGTGAGTTTAATGGTTTGGGAAATATTCAGATGTAATTCCTAAGGTAAAAGACAGGTTGCTGGACCTCACATCACTGGCTACACTATTTGGCCTTTTTGAACTTTTAGGGTAACATACATCATTGATTTATTTATTTATCATTTATTTCTGGTTGTTGTGTTCTATAAAGTCGCTGCAAAACAGAACAATGTTGAGTTAGCAAACCAGGAGCCGCACATCTGCATGGAGTTTACTTAACACACATATAAGGTGTGATCAAAGTATACAGTAAATGTTTAAATTTTTAAATATCTGTATAGTAAAAGACATATTGACATTAATATATCCTCAGAATATACTCCCTTGCTTTGACCACATACCTCCTGTCACTTTCTGAAGCAGCTCTGGAAGTCTCGTCTTGTGGCTTTATGAGATTTAAAAATAATATGGTAAGTGATGCTGTCAAGTGCCACCCAAAGGAAAGTCAGGATTATAAAAACACGGTGGTGAGTTCTCATCACTTTGTTTGCTGCATCTGGCACTATGTGATTCTGGCTCTTCCCCCAAGTGAAAATGACTGTGAACGGTAAACGGTTCGATTCAACTCAGGACATCAAAGCAGCTCTGATAGCACATTGAAGAGTCACAGAAGAGGACATCTAGAACTGCTTCAGAAAATGGCAAGAATGACAGGATGTGTTTACAGTGAGGTAGGAGTATTTGGAGAGGGATCCATGGCAATAGGTCTTTTACTGTAGTAATTTTTTAATTTAATTGTTCAGTGTATTTTTATCACAATTTTATTTTTTCTACACAACACATGTACAACAACCTGCTCACTCTTAGGAATACTAGACCATTCTATGGTCGGGGTCATTTTGAATAACAAACCTTGAATATCAACATAAAAGCAGAAAGCTACCCAAACTGTGGCACTTAGTAAACCACAAGACAGACACTGCTGTCTAGTGTGAGAACTGAGGCAAGAAGGCAGAGCACTGGTACTTTGTTCAAACTCAGCTGGTGGAAGCTGGTGTGCTGGGAGGCACAGTTTCTGCCTCTCTGTATCTACACATATCTGAACATGAATATGAAAGCCGGACAAATATTAGCCCTGAGATTATGAATAAATTTTAGCAGGTAGGTGCATTCACAAGCAGAAATTTCATGGAGAATTGACTGTACCACTTCTGGGTTTTCACCCCCTTGTAGAGAGTAGTGTAAGACTTCTGGCTTAAAGTCTGGACCAAACAGGAGAAGTACTGAGGATTGCTGAAGAGGTAGTGAGAGCTGCTGTCCCAACAGACTAATGACCCAAGAGGTCCAAAGATGCAGGTGGGAGAACCACACTCAAGCTTCTAGGTTTAGGAAGCAAATATATCCCCTCTTCTGAGGATGACCATGCTCTGTTTGAGACCCATCTTCTTGCTTGCTACTGGGCCTTAGTGGATGGCGAACATGTAGTCATGGGCTGTCGGGTGACCGTGTGGCCTGTCTTAGTCATTTCTGTGCTCCTACACCATAGTACCACAGAGTGAGTTATTTGTATTTAAGTTTCATCTCTTGTAGCTGTGAAACATGCAAAGTACAATATCAAGGTGCTGGAATCTGGTGAGGGCCTTCAGGCTGCATCGTATCAAAGTGGTAGCGGGATTGGCAAGGGGAATGAGAGATAACAAAACAGAGAACTCACAGGCCCTGAGCCATGTTATGCCCGACATTAATTCATCTGTGTGCAGGGATTGACCACCTAAAATACCTCCTCAATTTTTTGGGAAAAACTATTTCATAATTAAATTGTGATTAGGGCTTGTCTGAGGCCCAGTATCTTGCCATAGGAGCTGGCTATGGTATGCAGAAACATAACTTCACGTGTCTCCTGCTGCAGTTGAGGCCTCAATGGTCCTACAATGTTGTGACATTCCAGGGCAAGATCACATCAGCTGAGGACATCCTGGTTCCTTGAGAACCGAGTAGTAATAAGAAAAAGGTTTCACCTTGAGGACATGACAAACTCCATGACAACCTGCCATCTCTCCCCACTGTCCTTGTCAATAGAAGACCCTCGCTAGCATAAGACTACCACTGTAGCAGGAAGAGGCAGTGCAGAATCCAAAGCTTCACTCAGTGGCTAACAGCAGGAGAAACATCGGCAGTAAGGAAATGTTCCCTGAGAGCCCGCCTACCGACACCCAGGCCCAGAATGTACCCAGCTGCAAAGAGCACCTCCAACAAGGTACTCATGGTGTTCTCATTGCTTCAGAGTGAGCCAGGAAACCCTGTCCATTGGAGAAGACCTCAGAGAACTCTCTCACCCACAGAACAGGGGCGTATGTTTTGCAGGATGGCTCCAGAATCCATTTCTCACTCCCAGGGAGAGGCTTTGGCACACTGGAGATATCCTCGTGTGAAGTTGTTGCAATAGACCCGTTTGGGTAGGCCCTTTTCCTATGCAAGTGGCACCCTGTTACCTTGGCCTCAGGGTAGACCGGGCTGTATCACATCCCTTGCCCTTCATGACCCTAGTCAAGAGATGAATGATCAGTTGATAGAGGGTTCTGAAAGATGCTGAACTTTGGCTTGGCACCTGGGTGACTGGGGAAGCTTAAAAAGTCATGTTAGGGCTGGAGATACAGCTCAGTGGCACAGCACCTGACTGGCAAGTGTGAGGTCATGAGTTCCATTCCCGGCAGAAATTGCTCTAGATGGGCTGTCTGGAAAAAGTCACGTTAGTGATCACCTACATTTAGTGATTTAGTGATGTTTATATGCTATGGTTTCCCCAGCCTCATGTGGAGGAAGGAATTCAAAGGTCCAGAGGTTTGAAGAGCACTGAGTTCCTATTTAATTCTACCAACTATATTTTTGGGTTTTTATAATGGCAGTACTCTGCTTTAGACATTACAAGTGTCTTAGTTCTCTACACCTGCATGCAAGTTACCCTCCAGAGACCTCTATTACAGAGTTCTGCGGATTCACAGTGTGATCTGTGTTTTATTCTTAACCTGTGTACTCTTCCAGTGAACAATTCCTACATTGGTCTCTTCAGGCTGCTGTGACAAATCATCATAAACTGGATGGTTTGGAAAAGAAGAAATGCAATTGTCTCACAGATCTGGGGACAACAGTCTAAAATCAAGAGGGTAGCCAGGCTGAGGTCACTCTGCAGGCCCTAGAGTACAATTCATTCTCTGTCTAATCCAGCTGCTCATATCACATGGTGTGACATGGCTGGTTGGCCATACAACTCCAATCCCTGCCTCAGTCTTCATGTGGCCTTCTTCCCTGTGTCTCTGCCTGTCTCCTTCTCTGTCATGTATGAGTGCACTCATCACTGAATACAAAGCCCTTCTCCCTACCAGCATAATTACATGTCATAATATCTACATTAACTCATTCAATTACATGTGCAAAGAGCCTTATTCTGAGGACAGTCACCTTCTGCAGTTCTGGATGAGCATCAGAACTTTAATACACAATCAAGCATACTATAAGCCCCATCAGGCAGGTAGTGCACTGCCCATACATCCCTGGGCCTGTGATCCCTGGAAACATGCCACAACCTCACAGCTCTTGATGGTCCCAGAGAAAAAACATTGAGGGCTTGAAGGTCAAATTTGGACAAATTTTTAAGATTACATCCCAAGGATGAGTCAGAAAGGAGAGAGGACAAGAGACCCACCATTAGATCCTACTAAAGATACAGCATCCACTCAAAAGTGTTCCTTAAGAGTAACATATCTCAAATTCCATGGAGGAAACTCTAGCCTAGAGCATCCTCTGAGAAAAGAGAGCCTCTGACTTCATGGAAACCTGATTTCTTTTGCAGCTACTGAAACCTGCTAGTGTGATCTCTGATTGGTCAGACCAACCAGACCCACAGACTTCATAAACTGATCCTGAGCATTAAACAGCCAGAAAAGGAAGGGGAGATGCAGAAAATCTGGTCACTCATGAGTCTTCTGGATCAGGAAGTTCAGCTGGGAGAGTGCAAAGCCAGAGCCAACAACAGCTCATGGGGAGTCCTCACAAATACACAGATTTGCCCTGAGTGACTTTCTGCTGCTACTTGCACTGTGCATTGGGGCAAATAAAGCACTGGGGCACTCAACCTATCAAGAGTGATTCAGAAGACTCACTCTTATTCTGAGTGAAGCTGAGAGAGCAGTTGCTTTAAAAATAGCTGTGGAGTCTAGTAGCTGTTAGTTCTGAAAGACTCCATAGACCAGCAGCCAATAAAGATCAGCCCAAGAGACCAGCTACCAGCAGTGTAATCCAATGGCATTGGTCATTAAGTGGCATCAACTGGTCAGATTGTTTAGCAATGGCAGTAACTGGTAGAGCTGATTGGCATTGACTGGTGATAGTGTCCACAGCAACAGAGGCCAGCAACAACAATCAGTAACCTAGTCAGAGCTGTAACACCAAGGGCTAAAGGCCATGGGTACTCCAGGCCCAGAACAGAGAGGAGAACTACACCTCCCTGATTTATGGTATCTATCCAAATCAAGCAAAAGAACCTTTACCAGATTGGGACACTGGTACCACAAACCCCATTCACTGCTGCCACCTGCTGGCTATCAGCTCTCTTTTATTTATCTTCTTAGAGTCAAGTGATCAGAGAGAGAATCAGGAGGTCAAAAGCCAAGCCTGCCAAAAGAAAGACCTGGTTCTTGGAAGGCAACTCAAATTTCCCCAGTTCAGGTAAACCACAGATGTGGGACAATCCCAAGTCTGAAGGAGGTGGGCTGGTTGATATTGAATGCAAAAAGACTTCAGCACCGTGCTGGTTGTTACCCACTCCTGGCCTTGGTCAGAGACTGTTACATATGCTCAGGCCATTGGGATATTTACTGGAGAGTGTTTACTTGAGCTCTGATTGGCCAGCAGTGAGGGCAAAGTGAAGAAAGAGGGCTTTTTTTTCACGCGGTGCTTTTGGGCAAGCCCCTATTGATTCAAGAGGCCACTTAGAACTGGAACAGACTCTCTTGGCCAGTGATCCTGATTTTGTCATTGCTGTCTGTGACCTTAAGTGAGTTACTTGACCACTCTAGGGCTCAATTTTCTCACCTTCAAAATGTAGGCAACAGTAGCGTTATGAGATGCAATGTGCCATGGAGATTCTTTTGAGGTTCTTGTTTACCCAAAGAATTGGACAAGACACATAGAAAAGACAGAAAAGAAGTAGGGTCTGCACAGTGAGAATGGGAGGGTAAAAAGGCTCACACAGCAGTCTGGAGGATAAAGAAAAAGCTTTTTTTATATTCAAACTTCCTAGATTATTTCTCCTTCATTCAAATAAAGCATTGGGACACTCAACCTATCAATTACTCATTTAAGATCACATCCTACATACATACATTTAGGATCGCATCATATCCTTTCAAAAAGTCTGTTTGGGTTCTTGTTACATGTAAATGAAAGATCAAAATAGTCTTTTGATTGGTTGTACCCATATACAAATGAAGGATTGAAAAGAGTGTCTTCTGATGGGTCACATGCACAGTAGCAGATTCAAATAAAGGCTTGAAGATAGCAAGTTTCTCATTGGTCCAAAATAGCGTTTTCCTGCTTGTGCCCAAGATAATGGCATCACTCTATTAGGAATATCCCTCCCCCAAGAGTGTTCCTCACCTTCTTGCCCTGTTTTAATAGTATCTGCCATATCAGGTGGTTCTGGAATGAAATGACACCATGTGCATGAAGAGCCCAGGGTGGTGCTTACACATTGTGGGCACGCAGTGAAGTGTCAGAGTCATCAACAGTGTCATTGTCATTAGCTATCTATCAGACATGGCATGCTCATGCCTCAGGAGTTAATTTCTACCTTCCTGTCTTTCTATAAATAGTAACCTTGTTTATTCCATCAAATATTTCATTTACCCACTCCATCTTTAATATCTTTAACCAGTAAGTGGTTACTGTCTCTTTTACTGTCTACATTGAAAGAGTCACACAATTTCCTCCACAGTATGTAATACTCCCTACCTATTTTGGCTGTGTCTCAAGCTGCCAGTTTATTTTCCATCTATGCTTCACACTTCTGGTGATTCACCCATCCTGGTTTTCTTCTTTTAAGAGCAGAATTGAATATTCTTAAACAGTTAAACACCTATGACAGAAGGCTTCTTCTCTTCCATCTTTAAAATTACCAAGTAGTTTTGTCCACTCTATCTCACAGGAATGTGGCTCCAAGTCTTTCTAAGACATGTGTCATTCAAAACCATTAAAATATCAGTGCATTGAGAGAAGATTGGGGAGAGGTGTTCTGTGATTGCTACAAACTTTGGTGGTATGTGATGTTATCATAAAATATGGTGAATGTTTAAATAAAAAATTATCATAGCAAAAGGCACATTGCCACTAATGCCCCTATAAGTACTCAGAACATTTCTCCTCCCTCCAAATGTACTTAGTTCATCATTCTGGTCAGTGTGTCTTTCATAGTAATGGGTTTTTAAAAATTTAAACATTTGCTCTATTTTTCAATCATTGCTTGTATGTAGATGACTGTGAAGCTCTGTTGGAAACTGATGAACTTGGCTTTGGAGTCAGATTTGAATTGAGCTGGATTGCAATCGAATTGAGTGTGAACTGGACTGGATTTCAACCTCAGCCCCTTCTACCTCATGCCAACTGCCAAAATAGGAAGAAATTGCTTAGGCAAATACAGGTTCTCTTTACTTGTTCATAAAAATGGAACCAATACGGTGTTGGAACTCTCCTCACTTAGAAATCCTGGGCCCTTTGGGAACACAGGGGCTGCTGAATCTAAGAAGAGTTGAGTCCAAGATGGTTTCAAAGAAATGTACTTCACACAGATACATATTGTATGTATTTTCTCCAGATATTTAGAAACACCCAGCCCCTCTTTGTGGAGGACATTCTTTAGTTAATCTTTCAACTTATTGCCCCAGGCATAACCTAGCCTCTGTTGTTGGGTTCTTTTTTTGTGTGTGTGTTTATTTATTTATTTTTTTAATTTTATTTTAAAGACAAAAGAATGGAGACATATGAACCAGAAAAGTCATACACAATACAGAAAATACAAAGTTATACAGAATATAGTAGAGAATTAGCACTGGATGTTGTATTACATAGTTATCTTCACATTAGTTAACACAAAAACATTAAAGGAAATACCAAATTATAAAGAAGATAGCAGGGAATTTGCACTGGATGCTGTATAATATAAAGTTATCTTCACTTCTGTTAATACAAAAACGATTGAGGAAATACAGAATTATAGAGAACATAGAAGGGAATTAGCTCTGGATGCTGTACTGCATAATGTTACCTTCACCTTTGTTACTGAGTTACACAGATGATGGCCCATTTGATCATTCAATTTTTCTCCTCCCTCATCTCCATTGCCCTACCACTCAATCAGTCATCTTCCCTGTGATAATAACTGTACTCCTGGGTTTATCTATACCCCTGGACTCTCACCTTGGGAAGAGATATAGCTGCCTCAGACTATACTATAACATACATGGGTGTATACAAACTGCCATGTTTGGAGGTGGGAAAGCACATATGCTCACAGCGGACCTCCTGGCTCCACCCTGTCATCATGCTATGGGTGGGGGCAGGTCCAGTCCATGAGGTGCCCTGAGCGGGGCCCTCAGCGGAGCAGCCACCGGGCCCACTGCGGAGCAGCAGAGGAGCAGCCACAGGGCCCACAGCAGAATAGCCGTGGGGCCCACTGCGGTGTAGCCACGGGGCCCACAGCGGAGCAGCCGCGGGGCCCTCAGTGGAGCAGCCACGGGGCACGTGCCCCCATGGGGTGCCCTCTGTGACCCTTTTGGCTCTGTCCCGTTGCCTTGATGCCAGAGGCCCTTTCTTCTCCTCCCACCGCCTCCTGATCTCCAGCATTACCCTTCCCCACCCCTTGCAGCTGGGCAATGGGTCTCTGAAGCTGAAGCTGTGAATGCCGAAACGAGGGCGGGGGCCAAGGGTGTGCTTGGAGCGGTGACCTCCTCCCTCTCTGTCTCGTCTCCCTCCAACTGCGCCATGGCAGATCTCTGATCCCCTCCTCCAGAGGAGGTTTTGCTTAGACTTTCCGAGGGTTTCAGTTCTTATTTCAGATCCTTCTTGAGTTCAGGATATCCACCTCTTTCCTTTCTGTCCTTCACATGTTGCTATATTGCTATGACTGAGTGGCATTCCTCCAGGAGGTTCTCTTTCTGCTGCCTACCCAGTCACCATGGGTTCATACAAGGTTCATGTATGCAAGGTTGCAATAGCCACTGAAGCGGAGTCCCCACCCTGCAGCAACCTTCCTAATCAGCACCTGGAGGCAAGGTGGAGCCAGAGCAGCCAGTACACATCCCACCACACCCAGCTCTATGCCTGCCTCGAGGCTGTGGCCTCCTGCCTCTCCACTGTGTGGGCGGCTGCCAGTGGGGAGCGGTGGGGTGCATTGGCAGTGACATCAGAGCCACAGCAACTCCCAGGGATCCAGCCAAGGAACAAACGGAACTGGAGCACAACAGCGAGAGAGAGCTGCAGATGGAGGTGGATCACACGGCCCCATGCCCTTCTCACTCCAACAGCAACCAGGAAGCATGAACTGAGTTACTGGGCTTCAGCTCCCACCCTGAACGCCCTCTGTGAGCACCTCGAGCCTCGGCGGCCTGCGCAATCACCACCTGTTCCTGACAGCAATGAGACGAGTCCACAGGCTTCAGGACTGAACCCAAACTGCTAATATGAGCAACAAGAGTGTCTCCATACTGCTTGTTGTTGGGTTCTGAAGGAAGTCTAGCAGAAGTTTTGTAAGCCCTGGAGTCGACGCTAAATGCTTTGCTGTGATATGCAGAAAGGAATGGTGGCACGATGGCTGTCTAGTCAAGTCTTATGCCTGTGGTAATTGAGTTGTATTGTTCTTGCTAAAACGGTTGATATCCACCCATTAGCCCACTTGCCTCTTTTGTTTTATCTCAATAAAACGTTACTGAAAATGTGATTCGAGGCTGCAGTCCAAGAGGCTGTAAGCCCCCTGATCCCAGAATATTGTTTCTCTGGTATTTCTTTTTCTTCTTACTTTTTTATTCATCCACAGGTACCTCGTTCTCAGGACCTGTTCACCCTGGACAGAAACAGATACTAGAACAACACCTCTCATTTCTACCCATGTCTTACCCTACAATAAACATAACTAAAGGAAGAAGGAGATAGGCTTTTATGTTACCCTCACCCAGGTCATGTGTTATTATTCATCCATTCAGTGAGTATTTACTGCGGACCTACAATGCGTGCCAGGCTGAGACTGAGATCTTGTAATAAATAGAATATGCTTTTCTGTCCTTGCTGAGATTGTAATCTCATTGAGGGGGACAGAAAATAAATAGTACCATCAATAAATATAACTTGAAATTCTAAAGTGATCGAAAGGAGAAGAGCAGAAAGTCATGACCAAGAATAATAAACAGAGACCAGTAGAGATGTGTTTGGGATGAGATGGCTTGGGTGCCTGGATTTAGGAGTGGGAAGACTAGTGGAAAATTCTAGATATTGTTGCTGAAGCAATGGTGGTACATTTTGCTAAAATTGAAGGAGGAATGGACAGAAATGGATGTGTCAAAGGAAGTTGCACCACCATTCTTAAGTCTTAAACTATGGAGAGAGCTCAGATCTGAAGTAATCAATGCCCAAAGGTGGAACATGCAGCTATGGGAGTGGCAAGAGAATAGGGGAAGAGGAGTTCTGAGACTGATCCCAAAGCCCAACATTTAGAAGGAAGCTAGAAGAAAAGGAAGAGGAGAAAGAGAAGGAAGATCCAAATGCTAGAGACTGAGCAGAGAGATCCTTAAATTAAAAATCTTGCCTGTATGCCCCATAGTGACATCATCCACCATCCCCTCTGGAGCTGTCTTGTGAGGTCTGAGTGAGCAGGATGTCCTGGGAGATGACACCATGTTGGTGAGCCAAAGAGGACCAATGGCCAGTGCCATACTGAAGATGGCACTCAAGAAGCCACTGACATCTTTGGCATTGATTAAGTATCTTTCCCTTACACTGAGATCATATTACCACCAGTTTTATAAAGAGTCTGTGGGTGTTTCTCCAAACTTAAAGAGAAGTAGCTCTCCATCCAGAAGGGCAGGTACTGTTCTCCCACTCTGGTTGTCAGATGTACAGACAGACACATGCTGATGGTGGAAGATGAAAGTGATGAGACTCTCTCTCCTCCAATTTTCTGGTTGACAGTCTTGGAGACTAACCTCGTCAACTGTGGTGTCTGGGCCAACAGCATCAGTGTTTCCTGGGAGTTTGTTAGAGATGCAAAATTTCACTGTCTTGCAGCTGTTCTGAACCATAGCATGCACTTTAGGGAGGTCCTTCTGTGATGTGTGTGCTCCTGACCATCTGTGGTGCAAACTCCATATGGTACCAGGATAAGCAGGCGTGTCTGGGGGAGCTCTGACTCTCAGTCCAACTGTCAAACTTTAAGCAAGCTATTTACTTGCTCCAGCTTCAATTTCTGAATTTCTAAGAAGGGAAAAATAATACTCTTTTCTTATATTAGTTTATTTATTGTAGTAAAATACATATAACATAAAATTTGCCATTTAAACAATTGTACAATTGGGAATATTATGGTTTGTCTCTAGATGTCCCCTGAAAGCCTTATGCAGTCATAAGTCAGGCTTTTTCAGAGTTGTGATTTCTAGCATTTGTGACTGATTCGTGGTGCAATGCTAGGATTAAGTGTGCTAGAACAAAGGGTGGGTGATTACTAAAGGAGTTTACTGACCGGATTGGAACTGTCCTAGTCCTGGTACACTGGCTACAATATAAGGGACAGAACGAGGCTTGTCTCTCCCTTTTGCTTTGCTACCTTGTGAGTTCCATGAACTGTTCTCCTCTGTGATGTCCTTCTGCCATGTGCCACTCTGCCTTGGAGCCAGTCCACTATGGACTGAAACTCCTACAAACTGTGAGCTAAATAAACTCTCTCTTCTTTAACTTCAGGTGCTGAGTATTTTCTCTCAGTAACAACAACAACAACAACAAAAAAGAGTAACAAAGACAGGGACATAAAATCAAATGTACAATTAAGCGACCTTAAGTATTCACAGTGCTGTACAACCATCACTAGTATTTAGTTAAAAAACATAGCCTTGCTATTTTCATGTATTTTTATTAGTCCATGTGTGTGGTACATAATGATTACATTTCCCGTGAGAAGTTCATACAAGCACATAGCACATCTTGACTTTTTTTGTTCCCTACCTCTCCCATCCCCCCTCAGCCCCTTCTATCTCTCGATTATTTCTTAACTGTATTAGTTTGTCTGTAGATTCTTCTGGATTTTCTACATATACAGTCTATCCTGAATAATAGTCTTGTTTCTTCATTTCTGGTTCTTATCCTTTAATTTATTCTTTCCTTTTTCACTGGTTATGAAACCCTTAGTACAATCTTGAATAGATGTAGTGACTGTGGACATGGAAGATGGTGTTTCCTGTAAGTTCACCTTCTCAGAGTAGGGCAGTCTTTCTATTCCCAGTTATAACCTTTTATCATAAAAGGATAATAAATTTCATTTTCTGAGAATAAGGTGAAATAACCTGTGTACATGTTCTTATATATCACAGGCAGTCATTATTAGAGTCTTTTGCTTCTTTCCCTGTGTTCTTTAATCAGCTTGCTTTCCTCCTTCCCCATCCACCTTGATCATCTTGTGTACCTGGCCCTGGTTACATAGTTCATCTTGATCTAGTTGTATGTCAGAATAGTAGGAGGGCCTTGGAGATATGCAATGTGATCAAAACATAGTGAAAGCTTAAAGTTTCAAACATTTATTACAGTGAAAGGTACATTGCCATTAATTTCACTCAAAACACTCTATCTCACTTCAAACACACTTATCTCATTATTCTTCCTGCTTTTTAAAGCAGTTTGGGAAGTCTTCTGTGAGTGCATTTATGAGAAGGGACCAAAAACGAGGCGGATATTGCCACTGAGGGTAATGAAATGGAAAGTCAGGTTCTACCAGAAAGGTTACAATGGATAAGGATCGCTGGATCTTGGACAATGTAATTTTTGGCTCTTCCCCAAAGTCAAAATGACAATGAAAGGTCAATGTTTTGAATTGATTCAGTATATCACAGCAGTCATAACGAAACTAATGACACAGAGGAGGACTTCTAGAACTGCTTCAGAAAATGGCAAGAATGTAGGATAAGTGAGAGGATTTTGAGGGGGAATTAAGGGCAGTGTGTGTTTTACTGTAATAAATTTTTTAAAATTTAAACATTCACTGTATTTTTAGATCACACCTCATATGAATCTGTTCTGGATTTATATAGCTATTCTACTAGGTCAAATAGCAAGAAAGCCCAAGGATTATGTTTTCCAATATGGCTTTGCTTTATTCTCTCTGAAACCCTGAATTGGTTACTGAGGCCCAAACACATCAAGCAACTTGTGGTTATAGAAAGAAATGCACTGCATTTCATCTGGGCAATGGAGGGAAGGTATAATTTCTCTAGTGCTTTGTAGGAAAATTGCCATTTGTTAAGTACAACAGACCAACATAGTCTGTTTCAGGAACACTAAGAATTTATTTTGCAGTTCAAATATTTTCAATAGAACTATTATTATGTCTTCAAATATGAGCTTGAGGAGATATCAGTCAAGGAGTCCATAAATCTGAACAGGAAAAGAAATCACATCATTAGTTTTTCAATCTCTAATTGAAATGTAGGATTTGTTGTTGGTACAAATCTGGGCCACATGCTCACTTCGGCAGCACCTATGTAAATCTGGGCCTTAAGGGACTATTGTCAATAGGGATCACAAACATTTCATGTCATATTTTAGTTGTTGCAGGTATTATAAAGCATCTTTTAAGTTCATCAGGGAAAATATAGTAGCTGGAGATCCCTAGAGCTGCTGTTAAGAGCTTTAAAAAATCCCACTTCAATTACTATATCAGAAATTGGGGGAAAAAAGTATTTTAACAACTCTCTTTCAATATTCTTGGTTATCTTGCTAAGCCCACGTCTTTTTTGTTGTTACTCAAAACCAGTATTTTTATTTTCAAAAGTGCTAGAAATCACTGATAAGAGGCCTAAAGGAAAAGTTACAATGAATCTCTGCTTTAAATCAACCAGCAATCCCTGGCTTTGAGTGTTCAGGGAAGCAGTCAAAGGGTTTAAAGCATTTATGTTTGCCTTCAGGGCTACTCCATACTGTCTAATATTAAACTTTCATAACCTTATCTGCATTAACAGAGCTATGGTCAGGATTAAATCAGGATGACTTCAGATTTGCAAAAGTCCTGCTGGCCTTTAGCATCTCCAAACATGTTTACCTCAGAGACAATGCTTAGGACCCATTTTTCCCAAGATCCTCCTGAAAAGAGTCCTAGCCATTTGCCAAGGGGGTTCGCCCCAGATCACTGCTTGGTGAGTAAGAAGCCTAAATACCTGTGAATGAGGTGATGAATGAATGGTGGCATTCTTCTGATACTGAAAATAGAGCTTTATTTTTCCAGCACCTGCTTCAAATTAGAGTAACATGGATAAGAAGCCTATCTCTAGATGCTCAAGGCATCTTAGGGAGCTGGTAGACTCTGATCAAAGTGTAAAATAGTTCACAGCATTCTGGAGTAGAAGTCATTCTACATTTACCCCTGTACTGCAGCCCCTGAGTGCTCTCCTTTAGTTTGTGTAGAAGAAAGAAACCCAAAGCTGCTCGTAATATGGCACAGTTTCCATTGGTTTCCCTAGAAGTCTACCCTTCCTGTCCCTGCAGACCCACATCAGCCAGTCTCCAAAACAATCCTTCTGAGCCTTTTGCTTGGAGAGTCAATTCAGTGTCAGGGATTCCCACCTGGAAATTTTCTCCATGATTGTGCTTGGGGGAAACAAATTTCCAGCTCATTCATTTTAAACTGTACATCACCTTCCACCAGTCTCAGCCTCCTTGTCTCCCCACTCCTTACTCTACCTGCAGTTCATTTGAATTTTCCTAAGGTCTTTCAGAGATAGGGAGAAAGGTTGTCTGTTTAGGGACAAAGCCTGTTTATTTAGGGACTAAGGCTGTCTTGGTATCCATGTATGGTGAAACCTTTCAAGACAGAGATTGATAAAGATTATGTAAAAAGTTCTATAATACCCTCTATCTCTAGTCACTTAGAAAATGCAGGGTAGTCAGATTCCCCATGGTTCTTTTCATGGGAGCTTTGTGACAGCTGATGGCAAAGCCTGTGTAATGAGATAAAAATAAAGTATGCACAGACATGGACACAGGGTCAGAAGATGGAAAACAGAATGAAAAAGACAAACATGCCTCCTCAAATTGTCCAACCATGGACCACACTTGAGGTGTGTAACTGAGAAACAAGACTTGGCTACTGAGTCTGCAGATGGTGTCCTGATGGCTGCTATAGAATGAATGTACTAAAAAATCTATTGCAATTGCAAAAGCAAGTCTTCGCATGAAATTCTTCAAAGCCAAAGTGGTTTCATGGGGTTAGGCACAACTACACCCTAGGGGATGTAGAATAATGCCCCTTTCCAAAGATATTCAGGACCTCACCCAAAGGGTTCAACCAGTGGGGCACAGCAGTGAGGTTATTTAAAAGGGAGGAAAATGACCAGGGGCATTGGGTGTTAAGCCCTGTGGAGTTGCCTGACAGAAGCCGTATGCTGAGTTGAAGGCTGGGCTCCTGCTGGGGGTCTTCTCTGCACAGCTCCAGGGTCTACTGTCCACGCCTTCCTCACTCCAGAAGAGGAGTGGAACCTTCACTTACTAGCTGTGCTACCTGCAGTGTTGTTGTGTGCTTCTGAGCTCTTCCCACATCATCCCACTCTGAGCGTCCATCTGCTTCCTGCTGAATCCCTGATTGTTACACTCCCTTCATTCTGTGGCTCAGGTGCACATGCAGATGTGTTGAATGATGTTGGGCCCTAGATCACGCCACACACTCATGGGCCTCTGTCTGTGGCCAGAGAAGGGAGTCCCCTTCTCTGCATGCAGGCACATCCCACAGGCCCCTGAGCACATGCAGCTCCTTCTCATGACATCTCATGGTAAAAGCCTGGTCTCCCCTGAGGAGCAGCAAGGGTGAAGGTAGAGGAAGCCTGGAGCGCTTCTCTTCGGGAGGCCTTTTATCCAGGGGAAACTGCTCTTCAAGTGCTTCCTAGCGTCTGCCCTTGCACAAATAGAATTCAAGGCAGGGAACATTATGTCATAAGAGAATTTGGTACAAATAAACAGTGATGTTGTGGGTGGATCTGTGGCTCTCCAAAATTCATAGCTAAAGTTATAACTCCCAGGCTCTCAGAGTGTGACATTATTTAAAGAAAGAGGTTTTATAGGGAATCATCAGTTCAGGTGGTCATTGGAGTTTGCCTCAACCTCACTAGAACAGGCTTCCTTAAAAAAGGGGGAAACTCAAACATGAAGACAGCCTTGCTTAGGGAATAGGTGACATGAAGAGACGTAGGAAAAGAACAGCCAAGGAGAGAGGCCCAGAACAGATCCTTCCCCGACACCCCTCTAGTAGGAACAAAACTAGTAGCACCTTAACTTCCAGCTGCGAGATAATAAAATTCTGGTGTTTAAGCTCCCCAGTATGTAATACTTTTATGGCACCCCTAGCAGAAACAGCGATCTGGCTTGCCAGGTAACTGTGTAAGTGCCAGATAAAAATTGCTAGAAATTCATGGAGACCTGCATGAAAATTTAACAGCATGGAGTGCATGACAGTGCCTAACAAAGATATGTGTATGTAGCAGAAATACTTGACATAGTGCTAAGAATCCCTGGGCGGTCTGTGGCTAAGCTTCAGCGCTGTGAATGCCATGGCCACACTCACATTCGTCCCACTTGGCAGAGGCTGGCAACTCCGCGCCATGACCTCCTTTCTAAGTTCCCTCTTGTGTATCAGGGCTGGGTGCATGAAAATCACATTATGCAGATTCTATCAGTGCCAAGCAAAAGACTGGAAAGGAGAGAGAGAGACAGAGACAGAGACAGAGTCAGAGAGACAAAGAGACAGGGAGAGACACAGAGGAAGAGAAACAGAGAGACAGAGAGAACAGTGATCCTGTATTTGGAAATAGGGCTGCAATGGAAATATGTATGCTATAGTAAACTATTTGAAAACCAGAAAGCAGAAAGAAAATTTTAAAGGCAAAAGTGAGCAGAATGACATAAAACATTTTGAAACAATAGGCTTGACCACAATGATTAATATCAAGGTTTACAACCCTCTGAAGTTGAACAGACAACTGCTTGGCAGATATTCTTGCAGAGGTAACGTTTTGTGTAAGGTTACAGTGACCTTTGCCCAATATTGTCATTCTGGCAGAGGCTTTTGGGGCATTTACTAATGGTTAACCACACATGAGAGTCCTTCCTCTATAACCTCAGATTTTATATATTGTGTGTTGTGGTTGAGACAAATGACTTCATTTTGATTCCAAAATTTCACAGCAGCAGCACTTCAGGTTTGATTTTGCCATGGGAAGGTTTTCCCATAAGATTTTGAAGCGGGACAGAAGAGGACAGGCATGGGAGAACTTGTAAATACAAGATTTATCCACAGCTTCCAGGTGTCCTCTGCAGAGTCACCTGCTTGCAAGTGTGTCACACATCAATAAGAGAGGTGTGTGTGTGTGTGTGTGTGTGTGTGAGAGAGAGAGAGAGAGAGAGAGAGAGAGAGAGACAGATAGACAGAGACAGAGAGAGACAGGGAGAGAGAGACAGAGAGAGAGCTGCAGTTCCTGTACTATGGAAAACCCGTAACTTCCTTGATCTTTACTCCTTAGACCCTGCAAACCGTTTTTGCAAGTTTCCAGCTCCTTACACTGAATCTTGCTGTGCTCGGGAGAAGGAAGCTGTATGGCAGAAACGTATTAGGAACCTGGCAAACTCCATTTCATTTTTCACTCTAGATACATTGAATATTTGCATTTCCTGAGCTCTGTTGCGTTTTAGTGAAACCACAGTAGCTAACATCACGTGGGCCACTGAAGTGCAGAAGGGGTAGTCAACAATTACAGTGAATGTTTAAATGTAAAAAAAACCTACTATAGTAAAGGACACTTTGCTAACAATTATGAGATAAGTGTATTTGAAGTGAGGGGAAATATTTTGACCATTTCAAAGGATATCAGTGGCAAGTTGCCTTTTACTTGCTGTAACAAATTTTTAAAATTTAACTATTCGTCTTATTTTCATCACATCTTGCCGATCAAATGTTTGTAGCAATTTCTGTCAAATGAAAATATTACAGTATGTTCTTATCCACCTTGCAGTATGTTCTCATCCGATATGGCACTGGGTAACTTCTGGTCCTCCTTAAAGTCAAAATGACCATCAATGGTGTGTTAGTTACTTTTCTCCTTGCTGAGACAAAATACCGAAAACCCAAGGATAAAGGAGGGAAGTTTTACTGTAGCTTACAATTTGTAGAGGTTTCAGTTACTAGTTGGCTGGCTCCAAGGCAGAGTGAGATGCAGAGAGGCAGAGGGGAAACAGCTCATGGTGGGCAGAAGAGAGCAAGGCAGTGAAGTAGCAAAGAACCAGCAGCCACAAGTGACAGGGGATGCTGTGTTTCTGTCCTTTATATTCTGTCCAGCCTGCCTGTCCTTAAGGTGAATAGCATTCACACCCAGGGTGGTTCTTCCTATTATGCACACCCAGAACTATGTCAAACTAACCAGTGGGATAATTTAGTAATCACATACCCTTAAATCCAGCATCACACAATTTAACTCTGGCATCACACACCCTAGACTCAGCTACTTCTGAAAAGTCCCATTAATGCACACTTGAGGCTTTGGGGGGACATCTAGACACAAGCCATAACAAATGGTAAACATTTTGAATCAATTCAGGACATTAAGACAGCCATGACAACACATCTAAAGACACTTATGAAAGAGAACGTCCAGAACAGCTTCAGAAAGTGGGAAGAAAGGTGGGATAAGTGTGCTTGAAGTAAGAGGAAGTATTTTCAAGGGGACTAATAGTGCTGTGTCTTTCACTATAATGAAGTCTTTCAATTTAAATATCGACACTATTCTTGGTAGCACTTCCTATATTCAGGTTGGCCTTTAAATCCTCTTCCATGATACTATTCTTTCTGTCTCCTGGCAAAGCACAGAGCATGCAGTCCTGGGGATGGCAGGCCACTGGATGGAAAGAAGAGTTCCCACAGTCATCATGTGATGCGCATGCTCACCAAACACATAACTGTCTATGTTGTGAAGAGCAAAAATCCTTTATTCTTTTTTTTTTTTTTTATTTTAGAAACATAAAAGTACAAAAACATATTGACAAACAGACACCCATTATCATAGAAAATAGTACAATCACAACTAATCTATAGACAAGGTGATATGGTCTCAACAGTAGTTGTTGCTTTATCCATTGATATCTTCGAATTGTAGATGTATGGACCCATATACAGACATGCAAATT
>PVLD010026316.1:0-22358 GCA_004027595.1 Dinomys branickii | reverse complement strand
TTTCGAGATCGCATCGTTACATGTCGATAAACTTCCTGCTGCATCAGAGCGCCGTTTCAGATCCCTCTTGGAAAGCCCCTTATACAGGTGAAGACATTTCCATTTAGTTCCTGGAAAAGGCTTTTGCTTGAACAATTATGGACCATTCCTGAATTTTAATTTATGTCAGTATTAACATAGAACACCAGTTATACTAAATTGTCTTTTCAAATTTGTGGCAGGACGTGACCTGTAAATGGCTAAATGATATGTTTGAGAGAATTCTCCCTCCAATCCCTTTATGTCTAGCACCCTTCTGTCTGAGTTTATTGGCTTGATTTTAGCGATTTTAAAATTTTTTACATATTGTTTTGATACCTCACCTTCCATTCCGTTGTGTTTTATTTTTCTTCTGTCTTTGATGGTATTTGAACCCTTGCATCCAGACCTCATAGATTTCTGTGGGCACTTGAATGATGCAGAGCTTGTGCATGGATTTTGCCTCACATTCCCATCACTTGGGAGTTTCTTGAATTTCCAGTTTCTTTTTACATGAAATTGGAGTTAAAACTAAAATTAAATGACCTCTGTAAAGTAATTATGATAGTGATCATAAAGCATTCAATGGTAAATAATTATTACCTTCTATTGTATTATACTTTCTTGATTACACACTACCTTTGGTTTTTTCTTTTTCCTTTTAAAATTGTTTCTCAGCCTTTTTGCTAAGATCAAATGAATATAAGATTATATAGTTAGTACTAAGAAAAATAAGCTAATTACTACAGCTAGTGATTATTGATAGTGTACTGTAGTAGTACACCCTTATCCCTTATCCATGGGGATTCATATGGAGAACCTCCAAAAGATACTTGAAACTGCAGCTAGAGTTGAACCCAGTATATACTATGTTTTGTCACATACATACCTGTGATCAACTTTAATTTATAGATTGGGCATAGATAGAGATTAACGATAATTAATAATAAAATAGAACAATAATAAAAATATTCTGTAATAAAAGCCATCTGATTATGTTCTCTCTTTCAAAGTGTCTTATTGTAAATATTAGCAATCTGAGTCTTAGTTACTGCTCTCTCATTGCTGAGACAAAATATCAGACACAACCAGGTGTGGTGGTGTATGCCTGTGATCCCACCTCTTGGGAGGCTGAGGCAAGAGGATCGTTGCAAGTTCAAGACCAGCATGTGCTACAAAGTGAGCTCAAGGCCAGCCTGAGCTGCAGTGAGACCATCTCAAAAAGACAAAAAAAAAAAAAAAAAAAAAGATGCCCAAAGTTAAAGGGAAGAGAAGTTTATTTAGCTCACAGTTTATAGAGGTTTCAGTCCATAATCATCTGGCTCCAAAGTATGGTGGACAGAGATTGCAGAGGAGAAACAGTTCATGGTAGGCAGAAGGCAGCAAAGCAACAAGGGACAACTGCAGCTCTTTCTATTCCTTGCATTTTATCTAGGATACTTGAGGGGGAGCACTCACACTCTTAACCCTAGTGCCCTTGATCCTAGCTCTGCGCCACAAATCCATCCGAGCTTCACTCACACAACATCCAGCCACCTCTGAAAAAAAAAAGCCCCACCTATGACTGCATCAGGCTTTGGGGGGACATCTGAATATAAGGCATAACAGCACAAAAATTTTTCGTTCCTTATTGAGAAATTTCACATTTTCCATAAAAGCAGTGCTTTGTGGCTTCTCCCTTTGACATATCCTAATTGCTAGCATCACTGCTCTGACACCTTGGGGTCATTACTAAATGAAATAAGGGTGATGCTGTGACATGAGATCTTACACCCAAGAACGTTACTAAATGACTAACACATGGGTAGTGGGTACAGTTTGGACACTCTGGACAAAGGGAGGAGCCACAGTTCCGGGAGGGATATAGGAAGACAAGAGATTTCATCACACAGAGTGGAAGACAGTTTAAAACTTAGGAATAAGTCTTATTTAATATTTTCTGACTACAGCTGACTGCAGGTAAATGTGAGGAAAATGAAATTGTGAATAAGGGGGGACTACTGTAAGTGCAAAGCTTCTTATTAGTAATTAGGTCTGTTTTTAAAATGAGGTATCTAATGACAGACAGTTTACAAGTCAGCATTTGGACTGTTTTCTCTTTTAATTCACATCATGTTAAATATTTGTGTTGGGTCTCATTTTGTTCAAGGTGCAAGAATTGCACATTCAACAACATACGTGTCATCTCAGCTCTCATTCAGATTCTAAGGGAGAAACATAGATAATATACAATGAATAAATTACATGAAGCAAAACAATCTCCTATGTATTATAATAGAGAGTGAATTATTTGTTGGGAGGATATTTTTAATTGGGTCAAAACAAAACCAACCATGTGAAGACTTGGGACAAGAATGAGGACACACTCTAGTTCAACAGTAGAAATAAACCAAGCAAAGTAAGGGTGCTGATCTGAGGCTCCTCTTCCTGGAACATTGTGAGCCCAGGCAAAAGGAAGTAGAAGACAACCCTGGAGAAGCAAGATCCAGATCACACGGAGTCTCTTGAAGGCCTCCCTAAGGAGTTTAATAAATGAGTACCAGAAATTTACAGGCTTAAAATTATTTCCCTCTCTTAATATCTAAGTTCTTACATTTGGAAACTTTGGAGATTAGTATTATACGGGAGTAACAATTTTGATAGGATGAGACAAAACTTTATTCCTGCAAACAACCCACTATTTTTTCAAAAGGACATTTGCTCTGAGGACAAGTGTTAGTTCTTTAAACGAAATTTTCCTCTCCACAACATAAAACAGATTGTCTCAGGATTATCGAAAAACCAGGAAGCAAAAATAGAGAATGTTGAAAGCTCAAAGTACTCCATTTTTCTCTTAGTTTTAAGGATAACACAAAAGCAGCCACGTTTTTAAGGCCCTCAGACTGGAGGGCTCAGAAGCATAAAGTACATAACGGAAACGGTACACAATGGGAAATGGGCATGGACGATCAGTTAGAGTTTAGTTCTACAAGAATCTAGGTCAGGGTTATTGTGAAAATAACTAAGTGAGAAATATAAACCAGACGGAGTATTTGCCTGTAAATGACTAATAGGGAAGGAGCAAAGATGCCAGATAAGCAGAGGAGGCGAAAACGTCGTTCTTACGCACGGTAACGGCTCAGCAGCTTTCTCGCACGCTGAAACTGGCTGTAATCACACATTTTCCTTTGTTGCTCTCTGTCACCCTGATGGCCAATTTATCCACAGTAGCGTATTTACAGGCCTGTTTACAGAGCTGAAATTCTTCACTGGAGCTGATGCTACGTTGCCTTGGAGCGCTGTAGGATTTAATTGAAGCAGCATGAAAGAACTGATGAATGCCTTTGCGAGAAATGAAGGAAGCGGTGCAGGGCAGAATTTCAATAGAGGCTTCCAGTCAGTACTTAGTGCCTGGGATGCAAAATTGTAGACTGTGTGTTAACTTCTCTCTTTCTCTTCAGACTCACATATGTCTCACGGTTATTTCCTTGGCTACCTCCTTTTGTTTTTCTTCCATTATGTGGACTTTAACGCCCACCCTCAGCTCACCTCTCTGTAGCAGGGCCGTATCTGCTCTCGTTGCAAATCTCAGACTCTTCACTCGGCTGTTGCTCATTGAACTCTTCCAAAGGAAGAGCGCTTTCAGGGGGCCGCCGCCCGTGGAATTACTGAGATGCAACACTGGGAGTGAGCCGCAGCCAAGTTGGGTGCGCCTTTTCCACGTCTTGTTTTTTAAAAAATTTATTTTTTATTAGTATATGTTGGCAGTATATAAGGAATGTACACATCCAGGGAAACTCCTGTAGGCACACGTCGCAGCCATTTCTACTTCCCGTCCCTCCTTCCTTGTTTCTTAACTGCACAGATGTACATGTGTGTCAGGCTAATATTCTCCTCCGTGCCTGGCTCCTTCAGCCACTGCTTATTTGAGTCCTTTATGGTTATGCTTTTGTGGTTTTCCACGTTAAATATTGACCACTTTCTTAAGCTTTTTCTTAACTACCCTCATGGCCAATACTTCCCTCTAGAGTTCCCTGGTTTTGCTATTCACAGATAATGTTTATATCTCCTAAAACAAATATTTTACCTGGCATTTCTTTAAATCAACAAATTTCTAAACATTTATTTCGAGCCTTGGATGATCACAGTGTGAGCTCCCTATTCATCCATGTGCTTTTGCTCTTTTTCCTATTTGAAGGAGTTGTTTTCGTTCCTGTCTTTATTCTTCCTCAAGTTATAGGTACTACAAACCAACTTGGAGTTAATTTATTAATTTTCTTTCTTTTAATGTTTTATTATTCACTGGCTGCTTTTAAACCTATCATTTCAAATCTTACCAAATCAAATGTCAAAAATTAATTAGTAGAAGTGATATAAGTTAGATAATTTCATGAGTTTCATAATTAATTAATATTTATCTGTTTTTTCCAGGATCATATTTCAAGCAGAAATCATGAATCGTTTCTGCTTACTTTCCTCTCCCACTGGCCATTGTTTTCCACTCTGTCTTTTTACTTTGAGTTTCTGTTCTTTTTTCTTTGGGGCCACATTTCCACAGTAAAATTTTGATTTTCCTTTGATTTAATCTTCTAGGATTTAATTTTTATTTTGACTTTTTTACACCTTGCTACTCACGTGGTGTTTTGCACATCATCGTTTCCCTAATTAAGTGCTGATTAATTCACCTTCCTCTTCTTTCTTTACCTTCCTCTGCTTGTTCTTGTCTCACTCTCTGTCTCTCTCTGTCCTCTCTCTCTCTCTCTCTTTCTCCCTCTCAACCTGACCATCACATTTCATGACTTCTGTTTCCTCTACAATCACTACCCTGCATTTTATCAGGCAGTAGTTATGTCTTCTTTGGTCACATTCTGTTTTATTGTATTCAGCAAAATGTGGTCAGTCAAAACACAGTTCCAGCTGAACAGGTCCTCTAGATATTTGTGTAGCTCAATGAGCCCCCCGGGCATCCCTTCTGCACATGTGTAATGATATCCATCTAGTTCTCTGGTTACCCCTAGGAGCACAGGCAAATATAATGAAAAATGACAATATGTAACGGTCATTTCTTTTTGACTTGGAAATGATCAAATTATTTTTTAAATCATATTATTTGATAAGCAGAAAATAATACTGTCTATAACCTTGGCGTTATACATTATCTGATTGCTTGGTACATTTACTCTTTCATTTTATTATAACTGCCTAACCTTTTTCCTTTTTTTTTCTAGGAATGAAGCACAGCATAGAGACAGTTTAGAAAAATCGAGTAATTTTGCTCAAACTTTTATTTGAACAACATAGATGTGCCTTTTTCTTTTTTAAAAGAAATATTTACATCTTGAAAAATAAGAGCACATGAAATACGGTTTTAACTATCCAATGGCAGGTTAAAGATCATGTAGGCAGAATGTAAGCAAAATAGATAAGGGTTCTAACATGGAAAATTGCAGAAAAATGCCAAAATGATTGAATCTGGAGAAAGAATGTCTCTCTATTACTTTCCTGTTAAGCTACTTTCTTATTTTTCTTCTACTATACTTTTTAACCTTACATTTAAGTAAAAGTTTTTGAGTCTTAACTCCAAGTAAATAAGAGCACCTGCTTCTTCCTGAATCTTACTGTCAGCAATTAAGAAAATTAAATTTCACGCCTGAAATACCCAAGCATGGAAACAGTGTACTTGGTATTCCAATGATAAAAGCAATACAATGACTAGTCTTATCGCCCAAACTCCACAGCAGTGTGTGTGTGTGTGTGTGTGTGTGTGTGTGTGTGTGTAAGCATAGGAAAGGGGAAGGAAGGGGAAGGTAAAGATAAAGATGAAACAGGAAGCACCCTTGAATAAGGAATGAACGTCTACAGGAATTTCGGAAATTTAAGTGAAATACAGAGCATCATTTTCAAAGAGACTTTGAAAGGGAAGGTGGTGCACAAGGCAAAGATGCAAGACTGATTTCAGGTAAGTGAAATTAAGGAGTCAGATAAAAACCAGTGTGCATCTAGCCAAGAAAGAGGCCTTCGAGCCTCTCAAATTAGAATGGAGTTAGCAGGCATGAAGAGAAGCCATAAACAGTGTTATACTTGTTTGGGCATTTCATATGTCTTTAAATAGTTAAAATCCATAAATATCCCATAAATACCTACTGGGAAGTGTGCTGGACAAGGGTGCAGAGCCCAGGGCTTCCTAGGATGAAGACTTTAGAGCTTACAAAGGGATAAGCCTTATGTATATATTGTGAAGACATGGCATACTTTGATAAATTAAGTTTGGAAGATTTTTGTTTGCTTCAGAATTAAAGAATGAAAGCTTGTAATATGAAGCTGAGTCTAACCTGGCCCTTTAAGGATGGCTTCCATTTGATGTTGGAGATGAAAGCAGAAGTATTCCAAGTTAAAAGTATATAGCCTAGCCATGACTGGTCAGGACCTCAGCGGATAACGGAGTGTGCTCAACTGCGGAAAGGTCAGTGAAGGGGTAAAAGAAGCAGGCGACTGGACGGTGTCACAATCTGCTACATTATTTTATTCTGTTGCCCATAGAATGATGGAAGTTGGACTCAGCATAAGGTTATGGTCATAGTTACACTTTAAAAAATAACTTAGCTCTGGAAGGAATGAAAACTCATACATAGAAACAGATTCATGATAGTTGGGCAACAGTCAGAGAGATAAGAGGAGCTATTAATTTTAAAACGCCTGGAAAGACAAGGAGTTTTAGAAAATGTAGAATTAATGGAGAATTGAACATGAAGTGGGGAATAAAAAGAAAGAAGAGTGATTCCATGTAACTAAGCTTGAATGGCTGAGAGATGTAGTTCTCACTTTGTGGAACAGATGCAGAACAAAGGAAGAATGTTGTTGGGGTACAGTGTGCAATGAGATATTTTAATGCACCCCTAACTAATGTCAGATACCCTTAAGGTATCTGATCTCTGTATTAATGGGATAGAGTGTGTTATCTTTGCTGAAATTTAATACATGTTGAGAATAATATCAAGAAAACACTTCCTTAAAATTCTGATATAAGTGAATCATATAGCAATCAATTCTCCAAAATTTATTTAGAATAATAAATTTCTATATATTACATTTGAAGTATTAGTTTTTCTTAAATGAGTGATTTTAATACAAACGTAAAATAAAAATATATCAAAGAAAACTTCCAAATGTTTATGGTTTGTATGAAAACTTCCATGTGTATGAAGATTTTACCAATAAAGATGGCAAACATTAAGTGACTCACAAACTACTAGGGGGTTAAAATTATTTAAATATTGTGACAAATGGCAATACCTTCTTCTAAAGGCTATGATGTTCCATTGTGTGCATGTATCCAATCACATTCTGTATTTATTGGTCTTTGTATGATACAAAATACAAAACAGAAATTCAAACAAATGCTTTCAAGTAGACAATTTTAGTTAAACTATAGACTAAAACATAAAAGCTTATGCAACCTCTGTACACTAGCTTAAAATCCTTCATACTTGCTAGAGGTAAATATCAATGAGATGATTAATAGCCTAATATAAAATGGACATAAAAAATAGTGCCTGATAAAAGATCTGTAAACTTGAGAAATATTTTGTTTTCATAAAATGCACAACTATCAATTTTATCATAAGACAGAGGCAATAAAGTCATTTCCAACTTGAAAAAGCAATTAATGTTGCAACCAATGATTCAGGTGAAAGATAAATATTCCCTAATTAATAATTGATGTTTAATGGTAAAATGCTGCAAAAAGGAAGCAACAATACTGCTTCTATATGAAGGAAATAATATCACAGAAAGCAATAAAATAAAAATGAAGACCAAAATGTTTTTTAAATTCTGGATAGTTGGACCAGCAATATAGCTCAGGGGCACAGCCCCTCCCTGGAAAGTGCAAGGTTCTGAGTTCCAATTCCTGTGTCAGAGTTTCATTATTTAGTTCAGAGTGGCTTTGAATTCACTTTGTAGCCCAGGTTATCCTTGAACTTATAGTGATCCTCCTGCCTCGGCCTGCCATGGATTATAGGTATGTACCACCTGGCCAGATGTACCATCTGGCCTTTATTTTAATATATTTTGCATATATTTTACATAGCTGTTATGCAAAACATAAGTGCTAGGAATTTTATTTTCTTGAAAGGCAGTGAAAATATTTTAAACTTTAATAGAGGTGTACCTTGAAAATCACAGATGTGTGAGACTCTATTCAAATCATGATTGTAAAGTAATATGAGACATAAAACCACTTTCTCCAAAAGATAAGAAAGCTTGGAACACTTTGAGTATTTCCAAATCAACCTACATGCACCAAGTGAGGTGGCAAATTGAAATGCAGAATTAAAGACTACTTACATATATTTACTTGAAATATGCATGAGTAAGATGAAACAATTACAATAGCTTTTTAGTTGAATTTTCTCACATTTTTATATCACCACTGGTATGCAGGCCTCCACACGGAGCAAAATGTTTTCGGGTAGTTAAGAAGTGCAGTATTGCCTGGAAAATATGAATCTCATCAACAGCCACTTTGGAAAAGGAAGGGTAAGGGGCGATGCTCTGAATAGAACATCTGCCAGCAGGTGCACGTATTGATTACTAGCGAGCGGCTCAACAACGCGTCCAGCCACTCTCCTAAGGCAGCTGTGCCATGTGTATGGTTAAGACACAAAAGCCGGGACACAAGGTGAGTCACATCGGTGAAGACTGAGCATATATAGGAGAACTTATTGCACTGTTACCCTCCTGTTAAGACGCAGAAACAAATCCCGGGTGGGCACTGCCATATGTACCTACATTTGTGAAAAACTAAGACAGAGCCTCCACCCCGTGTGTGTGAAAATTGTAGACTGCAGGGGTTGCCTCTCAGAGTACCGAGCACTGGCGACACCTTGGCCTGTGGTGAGTCCTAGAGTGTAGATGAATCGAGGGCCCGGAAATGACACGGGGTTATAAGCCACAAGGGGAAGAGAGGGAAATGCTCCCAAAACCTTTCTTTGAGAGGAGCTCCAGGGTTCAAACTCTGTCCCGCATTTGGTTTCTCTAAGGACTTTTTTCCCCAAAAACAGGATTCAGCAGTTTATTTTTCCTTGAGAGCCCAGTTTAAACAATGCTTTGAAATTCAACAAGACGTATTCACATGTGAGGAGGTCATCTTTGCTAACTTTACCTTGCGCATAACGGGAATTGCAAATTCTTCCGAGAGACAAATTAACAAAATGGAGGGGCAGGGGGATTCCCCCTGTCCTGTCACTGTATTATGCTTTCCAAATGTTTATAATTTGGTACAAAAAGAGGTAAAGCTATTATTAAACATGAAGGATACTTCCCTTCGAAAGTAGAAAATGATACTGAGTTCAGAATTACAAATAAAAACCCAGGCATGCAGTACTTGTTTCATGGTAAGCAACTAAACATTGTCAGTTTTTACTCCACAAGTTCTTTCCAGCCCCTTTTTGTTTATTGCAGTGTTTTGTTAGTCTGTCTTCCTTTCTTGTCTCATCTCTTCCCTCTGCAGGCATGTGCAAGAGCACTGTGGAAAGAGCCAGCCAGAATATTTGGGCCCATGAAGGAAGCTGAACAATTTAACAAAGATTTGTGCATATGAAACATAACATTTTAGATAACGTGGAGGATCAGAAGGTGTTTGCATTATCCCTTTCATTCTTAGGCAAAGCGACACGCACAGTGTGCTCTTTCATTCTGTGTACATATAGACGGTGCAGAATATGAACAAACATAGTGGAATCTACTTTTTTCAGCTACCATTGCGTGTGCGTGTGCGTGCGCGTGCGCGTGTGTGTGTGTGTGCACACGCATGCTATGTGTAAGAACACCTAAGACCTACTCTCCTAGCTACTTCAGAATATAGTTCAGTATTATTAATTGTGGTCATATGCCTCTAGGTTAGTCATCAGGCATAACTGCGAGTCTGTGCAGTTTGATGAATTTCTTTACGTTTTCCTTTACACACTGCTCTACACTGATATACTGATATACTTGATGTTTTTAAAAGATTCTAAATGTAAGTAAGATTATATAGCATTTTTTTCTGTGGCTGGTTTATTTTGCTTAGCATAATGCCCTGTAGATTTATCCACGTTGTCATGATTGGTAGTATCTTCTTTTTAAAGCTGAATAGTATTCCACTGTCTGTGTACATACACATACACACTCATCACACACATACATATATATGTATGTATGTGTATGTATATATGTGTATGTATATATATGTGTGTGTGTGTGTGTGTGTGTGTCTGTGTATATATATATTTCATTCATCCATCAGTGAACACTTAGGTAGCTTCTGTACCTTGGCTGTTGTGAAAAATGCTACAGTGGAACAACAGACATGGCAATGCAGATATCTCCATGAGTCAGTGGTTTTCTTTTCTCTGAGTAGACACCCAGCTCAGGGATTACTGAATCATAAAGTCTTTCTGTTTCCAACTTTCATCAAGAATCCTTATGCTATTTTCCATGATGACAATGCCAACATTATACCTAAAATCAGTAGTCTTTGAGGGTTCTCTTTTCTCTACACCTGAACATCTCCTATTATTTCTTGTCTTTGTGTGTGTGAGGTGGTACCTCACTGTGGCTTTGATTTGAATTTCCCTGATGACTACTTATTTTGAGCACCTTTTCATTACTTGTTAGTCACATGTATGTCTTCTTTGAAAAAAAGTCTATTCATGTCTTTTGCTTTTTTATGTTTATTTTTTCACTACTGAGTTTTATGTTTCTTATATATTTTTGATATTAATTTCTTATTCACCTTATCTTATATCATGTTTTGTACCACGTATCATAATCAATCCCAAATAGATACAGACCTAAACCTAAGACCTAAAAATCATAAAACTTCTAGAAGAAAATAGGGAAAATTTCCTTGACACTGGTCTTGATAATGCTTTTATGGACAGCAAACCAAGAGCTCAAGCAAGAAAAGCAAAAATAAACAAGGCAAGGTACTGCAACATAAAGAGTCAGTGGGCAGCAAGAGAGGTGATAAAAATGCTTTATACTGATTGGGAGAAAATATTTGACAGCATTGGTTTGGTCTTAAACACAGGGAAGAACATAGGAACCAGGAAGGATCACACCCTTGGGGTGATGTGTATTTGTTCTAGGTGTATATTCAAGTGGGTTTAAAAACTTCCATATATATATCTGGATGCAGGGGAACATGCCCACAATCCCAGCAATCCAGAGACTGAGTCAGGAGAAATCCAAGTTTGAATCTAGCCTGAACAACATAGTGATTTAACAAGACCGTGCCTCAAAATAACAAATGAAAAAATGGGATGTAGCTAGGTGCAAAGACCCTGAATGAAATCTCAGGACCCCACAAAGACAGGCACAAAAGTATGTGAATAACCTTACAAGAAAACAATAAGTAGCAGAGGTCTCTGCTGTAAGCACTGTAATCTTATCTCTCTAATACCTCCCTAGCTTCCTCCAGACCCAATTTTTGCTAAAATAGCTTTGATCGGATAAAACTATGATATATGTGGAGGATGTGGGTGAAGAGTTTAGATTTAATTAGTACAAGCTGCATATATGTATGGAAATATCACATTGAACCAAATATATATGTACAGTTAATAAGAGGTTTTTTAAAGAGTCTCTCATTTAGGATGGCTTTGAACTTACTCTGTAGCCCCAGCTGTCCTCAAAGTCACAATGATCCTCCTGCTTCAGCTTCCTGTTTGGCTCCATGTTTGGCTTAATTGGTAAGTATTAAGGAAAAGTAAAATATAAAAAGTAAAATTTTCACTCCCGCAAACTAAAAAGGAAATAATACAGAGGTACAAATAGAGACCATCGTGAAACTATTTCTATAAAAGGTATATGTTGAAAACATTCAAACATGGGTGAGCAAAGGAGAATAAAGAGCTATTGTGCATCTACTCTATCCTGGATATTTTTCAGTTTATCTATCTCATCTGTTGCAGTCAGGGTTTACTAAGAAATAGGTTTAACATAGGACACATAATTTATATGATTGTTTTGTAATATTCACCTAAACAATCAAATGCAGAGAGTGCAGGAGATCTCTCTACACACTAGAGACACAAAGAATGTAGCTGAGGGCCTGATACCATAGCAATGTCCTGCTGAAGACCTAGAGCCCGTAGTGATACCTTCCATGAGTCCAGTAGGAAACCTATAGTCAACAACAATATCCCATGCAAGTCTGTATCAAGAATCTGTACTTGGAAAGCGCAAAGGCCAGTGGTGGAAGCTAGAAAGTCTGTGCCAGTGGGCTGAAGGCTCTGAGCCAGCAGGCTGAGAGACTTGCATTGGAGCCAGGAAGTGACAGTCAAATTAAAGACCAGAGCTGCCCTGAAGAGAACACAGCCATCCTCAGGGACAGCTAGGACCTGAGCTCCTTCGTCAAGGAGAACAGCTCACTTTATATCAAGAATGTCAGCATGACAAGCTTCTCCACCACAACATAGGGCACACCATCTTCCCTCCTGTTCTCCCTTTATGGTGTTGGGGACAATTCTTAGGTGGGCCTTCCACACTCAGCACCACACTGACTCAGTTCAGCTGGGGTTACAAGGTGACCATTAGTTAATCCATCACGCCATTAAATTTTCACAACTGTTCTATCCAAAAGACATGTGCTACTATCTCCATTCTGCAGGTTAAGACATGGAATTCCAGAGATATATCTTGGCATGCAGCACTTGGTTCTAACAAGCAAAACCTGGCTTTGAGTCTAAAACTTTCTGGATCAAATGTTCCTGTTCTCCATGGACTCCAAGCAACAATCAACAGTAAATCCCGCTGTGAAGGAAATGATAGGGCTACTTCTAATGACAGATGCCACTGGTACTGATGGCTGCTAGTGGTCAATGCGTTTTGGTGTTGGAGGTGTCTTCTAACTGTGATATACATGTTTTCATTTCCTGAAGCCAAATACAGCATCACTCTGGGGAAATATATGACACACTGGAACTGAAGGTGGTGATGTGCACTGTCTATGAACCATCTACTGAAATTTTGTAGAGTTTTAGAATAGAAAAGTTAAAGTGATGCATTAGACATAGTTTTGATTTTTTCTTAAAGTAAACTTCAGATGATTGGGAGTTAAAAAATAGGAGCAAAAACACGAGATTGTAGGTTTCTAGAAGAACATGATTGTCAAAAGCTTAGCAGTTCCCACTCTGGTGCAAAATTGAACTGACATACTTTCATTAAACATAATAATTTTCTTAAATTAAAAAAATAAAAAAGTTGTGTGCAGTTCCAAATTGCCTTCCTGAGTGTTTTTATCTTGAGAACAGCAGGTGAATATGAACAAGTTCAAACCTATTTTTATTTTTGAGTAAATCCCAAATGCCTTAGCTTTGCAAGCTAATAGCATCCAAACATATGCTGAGCTTGGCAGTAAAGAGAGTCCGGAGAGAAACTAGGCTGAGTGAAGCAACACAGCAATGGGTTTTTATGGGAAAATGTAAAAGCAATCATTGTAAAGGTGGAAGCTCTAAGGTTTATCTTTTCCTAATTCCAAAATTGATATAATACATACTAAATGGTTTAACTGAAGTTTTCTATGCTGTATGAACGAGCATTTCAGATTAAAATCAGATAAAAATGAAATAAAAATGAAACATGTATATAAGATTAGTTAACTAATTAATTCTGATATATATATATATACATACATATATATATACTTAAAGCAGCTATGAGTTATTATAAAAATATTTCAATAACCTGAAACCATTCCCGTTGTGAAGTTTACAGTCTAATTTCTGGATTCACACCCTTTTTCACTTTGTTGAGAATTTGTTGCTTTCATTTTATAGTTCTCAATTTATCTTCCATAGAGAAATACTAAATGAAGAATTTATTTTCTGCCTCTTTGAACATGTCCATAAGAATGATCGTCACTGTGATTGAGCACTTCTGCTCCATTTTTATGCTTTCTTGTTCAATTATTTGAGTAAAAGAAAACTTCTAGTAATTGCAATATAAATTACTGATTTTTAGATTAACTTAATTTCCCACTGGGCTATTGAATACATGATTGATATTGTTGGGTTTTGGTTCATGCGCAGCTTAGAACATGGAAATGCTATACTCTTGCTATTCCAGGAATAATTCTTCCATTCAAAATAATAAATTACTCTTAGCGGCTATGGCAGTGTATATTTTGGATATTTTTTAATGCACAGGAGGAAACCACTTCAAAGAAACTCCTTTAAGTTTTCGAAAAGACAACATTGCTTATAATAAGAGTGAAATTTCTCTGCAGAAGAGCCATGTGAATATTTAGACACAGATATGTCATTAGAAAGATATAAATGATTAGAGTAAATAACATAAATTTGTTTAAGGGTTATGATGAAACAAATTCTATACCAAAGGCCAAAACAGCTATGTAAGTATTTCAAGAGAGACAGTGGAATCTCTTCTTTTGAAGCTCCATTTGGGGCCAGGTCATAGCAAAAGGAGGGATATAACTCATCTCACAGCTGGTGTTTCAGAAGCGAAGTCCCAGCTCTGAGGATGGATGACTGAGAGCTGATTTCAGACAGTTGATATTGGAATGAGCCATAGCCTGAGCACAGTGACCTCAGATGGCATGAAGAACCAGGAATTCACAATGTTGCTCCAAAATGAAACTTCATTTTATTATTATCATAACTTTGACAAAAAGAAATGAGCCTTCTTTTGTAAAATTTTCCATTAGACGTTACAAGTTTATGAAATAAAATCTGAGAAGAGGGTGCTTTTTCAATGAAGGGATGATTCATAGTATAGCAATTATTTAGAACTTTAATGATCCAATCTACATAGGAAGCGAAAACCAGCAATATCAGAGCTTTTGGTAGCCCAATAAGAATTAGATTTACTCAAAGATCTATTGTTCAGAAAGTACAATCATAACTTTTTTGGAAAAATGGTAAAGATAATATCTTGTAATCAAATAGTTGTACAAGCAATGAGTTCATAGATTTATATAGAGACCCAAAAAGGTACATAATATTTACCTTCTGGATTTATGCTTTTGGGGCCTCAGGGACATTCAGGTTGATATTTACAAGTTGCTGTGGATATTCACTTATAGAACTCAAAATTCAGTTCAACAATCAGTTAGCAAACATAGCTGAATGTCAGAAATGTGCACAGCATGCTGAAGCACACTGTGCAAGGCTGATGGAATGAGACATCTTGGAGCCCTAAAAAATATAGGTTAGTGATGAAGAAAAGATAACAAACACATAACTTGAGAACAGTCTTTAGTTTCTTTCCAGAATTATAAGTTGTCAAAATGCTGACAAAACTGTGAATCTTTTTAAGGACGAATCCATCTGGGAAATACAGAAAGACATCTCCAGGCCTCTGACATTTACGTTGGGACCGAAGTGAGAGCTGTAGGTTTGTAGAGTTGATTTGGATGTTAGGTGATGAGGTCCAGTCAAAGATGAGATTGCTGAACAATAATGTTCAGAGTGCAGAAGGAAAGGGAAGAAAAACCTGACTAATACCAGCATTGTGTGCTGGAGAACAAAGTTGTTTTGTAATGTAGGAGGAACCCTTGGACGTATTAAGATGGCCTGGGGTGGAATTATTAAAAACGAAGAAAGGAGCCTATCTGAAGATGGAGGGTAACAAAATTTAAATGGAATAAAGCGAAAGAAGCCACTTAGTCTCTTAACTATAATGTGAACAGTAGATTTTGAAGGCACCTGGGTGGGAACAGCAGCTGAGAAGCTTGAAGATGTGGACCTTGCCAGAGAGAGGGATGGGACCCCTGTAGAGTTAATCAGGAGGACCTCCTTGAAAACTTCCATGGCTGAAACGATGAGAACCTTAAAAACCTGAGATTCGGTCTGAAAACCAGCAGCAAATCATAAACTTCCAGCAGAAAAAGGAATGTTTGGTTCAGGACTTGCTTCTGCGCTGTGAAAACCCAGCAAGTACCACTGATTTGGCCCTTTTAGACATCATTTGTATGCAAGAGATGCACCAGAAAGCTCGAGACATTTTTCGTATGAGTGAAGGATCATATAAAGATGTTGCCTTTTGTGATATGCAAGAATTCAGAAGCTCATTTTACAAAATTGTTCAAAAGAAATTAAAAAACATGACAATGAGCTTCAGACACTGATGAGACTCCAGCATGGGTTTGAATTGCCCAGGTAACAGCATATAAAGTCAAACCTGTACAGACTAGAGAAAGACCAAATCGAAATTCCTGAACCTTTTGGAGGTTCTTGTCAACCACAACTAGAATTTGCACAATATAAGCTTGAGACAAAGTTCAAAAGTGACTTACACTGGGGCATCTTGGCTGATAGGAAAGAGCACCAGCATCCAGTAAAGTTCTACAGCCCTCGTGTTTTGGAAGCATGGAAATCCTTAGCCCCAGTTGGTATTACAGATTCTACACTTTCCCCACTCCTCACTTGCATACTCAGCAGGGCAGTGAAATAGTTTAAAACTAGAAATAAATAAGATGTTTGTGGTTGTGTAAGCTCAACGGCTCCCTGATTACACTGCACATACATTGCAGTTAGTGGACAGCTGGGTTTAATTTGATTGTCAGGAATTAATCCTTGGTTTACATACAGAAATGTTCATATAATTATTGGGACTTTTTCTTCCACTGCACGCCTCACCCAGATTTTCACATAAATATAGAGCAGTAGTGGATATTTGGGATGTGACAGGAGATATGGATTGACCCAGCTTGATCCCAAGTGCTGCAATGTTCTCAAGTGGAGCACTTGGCACAGTGGTTTTTGAGCATTCTGATGTCATGTTTAGTGTCCTTTGGCTCACACTCATCTGTTCTCCATAATGGGAAGTGTCTAACAATTTTCTGTTGGGCCTAGAATCACACTAAGAAGCTATATTGAAATCAGAACTCCTAGCAAAAATTGGCAAATTCAGAAGTAGATGTGAGTCCATGAAGTTATTATTGGGGAAGGCTGCATGTCCCATAATTTGCTTACATGAAATAATTACTTCATTGTAAATAGACTTTTCATAACCTGTTTTATCATGTGTGATATTCAAATGCACCATTTTTATACTGATTAATAAATAAAGGTATTGAAAAACTGGTTTAGAAGGTGAAGAATAACTTTAACAACATTGATAAAGAAGTGTGCCCAGAGGGGTACTAAAGTTTGAAAAAGGGGCAACAAAGAGCAAACAATAGTCTAACTCTTCTTTTTGTGAAATTAATTCTGATGATGATCACAGTAGTGTAGTAAAAAGAGATGATGAGATTTATTATATGCATTAACACATAATGAACCCTTTCAAGTAAGTTTTTAAAGTTTGTGAATTAATTTATTGGTACACTTTTGACGTACATAATGATCACCTTCATCACAGGGGATTTGTAACTGTAGATAATACATCTTGCTTCTTCCTTTTTAACCCACTCCCTCCCTTCCACCCTTCTCCCCTAATTATTTACAAAAGCTTTGCTTCCATTTTTCTTCTTTCTCTTTCCTTTCTCTCTTTTTTCCCTTCTCCCTTCCTTCCTCCCTCCACACCCACACCTTGTTCCCCTTTCAATTTGAACATTTTCTTGCTCCTTCCCAAACTGTATCATCACTGGTCATTTGAGAAATGCAAATTAAACCACACTGCGATTCCATTTCACTCCAGAAAGAATGGACATTATCAAGAAATCAACCTACAAGAAATGCTGGCAGGGCTGCGGAGAAAAAGGAACACTTCTCAACGGTTGGCAAGAGAGTAAACTTGTACAACCACACGGAAATTGGTATGGAGAGTCCTCAAAAAACTAAAACTAAAGGTTCCACTTGACTTAGCTATTCCCCTTCTTAAAAAGTTAAAAGCATCGTGCCACAGTGATATGTGCACATCCATGTTATAGCAGCACAGTTTATAACAGCTAAGTCATGGAAATGGCCCAGATGCTCATCATCAGATGAATGCATAAAGGAAATATGGTTTTTATATTCACTGGAGTACAGTTCTGCCACAAAGAAGGATAAACAGGCACTTTTAGGTAAATGAATGCAACTTGACACCATAATTTTAAGTGAAATAAATTGGATTTATATATTTAAATGCCACATTGTTTCTCTTGTGTGAGAAACCAAAAGCTTAAACAAAGACCAAAATGCATGATACCTTTAAAGTTACACATATATAGTTATTTATATATAGTTATATATATTTATAGTTATTTTTATATAGTTATATATATAGTTGTGTATATATATATAGTTATTTCACAAGTGAATTTTATTCATGAAAATATTAAGGCATAGAAAGTTTATGCAATTTACAAAGGTCATAACACTAATAAGCAGAGGACCAGGAATTTGATCCAAGCCGGCTAGGTCCACACTGTATTCTTTGCCCTTAAGTTGGTGAAAAGGAAAAGCACAGAAGAATAGTTTGCTGACTACTCACGAGGCTGAGATCTTTACATACACTGTCTCAATGAAAACTTACAATAATTCCATGTGGAGATTATAACTGATAGCCCAGCATTAAAGACAAGAAAAGTAAAGCTCATGAGAAAGATATCTTAAATGGGTGTGAAACTTAAACCAAATTCATCTATTTCTTATCCACTTCTGTTTCCTGTAGTTTTGAATTCTTTCTCTGCCCCACTTGTCTTTGGCATAGGAACAAGTTCAGGTATTTCTCATTTTTAAACATGAGCATCCTATCCCATAATTTTGATTTATTTAAACTCAGCTCTTACTATTTAAATTTTCTTATATTTAATGTGAATCACTGTGCAAATACAAAAGATGACCTTGAGAGGTCATTATTTTTAATACCATCGTATACCGTTCCTGGAAACTACAAATCCATCTCAGATGAGTAATGGTTATCACATTACCAAACATTCAGATGTAATGCAGCATACATCATGCAATGGTGTGATGAATATGTATCACATTTTGAAGCATATTCTCACGAAGTTCTACCCAGTATAGCATTTTCAAGCTGGTTGCTAATAAAAGGTTAATGAGTTCACTTTCTTTCTTGTAATTTTGAAATAAAACTTAGCAAACAGGAGAAACAAAAAATTTTCCAAGTGGAATTTACTTTGATTTTGAAAAGCAACCATCATTTATGTGGAATTTTGTTTTATTTTATATATGAACAATTTAGACATTGGAAACATTAATTAAAATCCAAATTCAGCATTAAATCTAAATAACTCACTTTGACATGAAATTATTGACTTTTTAGTTTATTTAAAAAATCTGTATGCTTATTAGACAACACGACATACTTATTGAACACAAGGTATTTATGATGATAGGGAATTTGTCGAATAAGCAGTGTAATAGCATTACTGACATTAAGTCGAGACATATTTTTGTGAAGGTATTTGCACAAAGAAGTAGGTATAGAAATTATAGTACTGACCAGAGGAGTATGCTTCTCCTAGAGATCTTTTATACTTATACAGACAGAAAAGTCTACAAACATATAGGCTAAGAACTCTTGACATCTCAGGATTGTTAAACAACTATTCACTTTTGATTAAGTCCAGCTATTTATCTATCATTAACACATAAATTACAATGTTTTTTTTTTTTTTTTGCGGTACTGGGGATCGAACTCAGGACCCTGCGCTTGCTAGGCAAGCGCTTATTCCACTGAGCTATATCCCCAGCCACATAAATTACAATGTCATTACAAGGCACACTGGGTATATTCTGAAATATGTAACATTTTGGGGACCATCAAAGTGAAATTGTACGGTTGCATTTGGCAGTTTTGCTGAGTGATGAGCTAGACATGATGAACTCTTCAATCAAAACTTTTAAAATTCTGGGCCTGGGCCAGGGATATAGCTCAGTGGCACAAGCGCCTGCCTGACAAGTGCAAGGTCTGAGTTTGATTCCCGGTACCAAAACAACAAACCAACATTCTAGGACAAAGAGGGGCTTGTAATGAAAGCGGCTTGGGCTTTTGCTTCCGCATTGGCTAGCTGTACTGTCTCAGCTGAAAAGTTTTGAGTCTCCATTTCCATATCAATTGTGTGGGGTGACAATAGCTATTAGGATTGTTATTTATGGATTTGGTTGGAAGTACACCACTGGCTCTTGAGCATGAATTGCTCAAGGGAATCCAGTTTTGTATTTTAACTCAGCACTTTAATAACAATCTTGACATAATTTTTGTGCCTGTCTTGGTCGGTTCACTGCAGGTGCAATTAAATATTGTGGGCAGGGAAGTTCACAGTGATCAGCAATGAGTCTGGCTCATGGTTGCCCAGTTGAAGAGCTTGGCATGGTCCCTGAGAAGTGCCTTGGTTCTATATCATCCCTGGCTGGGAAGTGGAAAAGCAAGAGAGGACTAAAGTAAGGGGGAGGGGGGTAAACTTGCTCGTGTAATAAATCATCCTCATGATAAGGAGCCAAATCTGATTAAAATTTCACTCTGAACACTGTTGTATTGTGTATTGTCCCCAACCCAAGAACTTAGGGGGAACACATTTAAACCACAGAATATTTTAATACAATCTCATACTGGCACATATGAACTTCAAGATATTGAGCCTTTCTTTAGGATTTAAAATTGATTTTCTAAAACGCCTTTTTATTTTGGAACAATTAATGATGCACAAGAAATTGTAAAGTTAATATAGATTGCCCATGTATGCCTTTTCTTCTCTTTTCACAATGCAGTGTAAAACTGTTATTTGTTGCTAAAAGCAAGAAGTTGATGTTGGTACAATGTTATCAACTGAAGTATAGTCCACTGAGTGGACTTTTAGTATGTATAATTTTCTGTACTATTCTGCACATAATATTTGCCAAATGCACAATGAAATGTTGTCAGGTTTTCAGTCACATTAAAATATTTAAAGCAGTTATAAATAAGATGTAACACTACTAAGCCTAGGGTTTAGAGACATTATCTAGCTAGACTAAATGATTTTTCTATCATGATCTAAATATCCCATTCATTTCAACATAGTTTGGTGTTTCCATTCCAATGTACAATGCTTAGTATAAAATCTAAGCACTGTACTTAAATGCTATATAAATTTGGGCAGGTATTTTTCATTACTTTTGCCTTAATTTTCTTGTATTTAAAATGATTATAAAACTATATTATCATATTACCATGCTTGTAAAGTGAAATAATATTTGAGTACTAGTAATTTATCTGTCTTCCAGCTCCAAGCTTACTATTCTGTCTCTGGTCTATTACGTTGAGAAAGCAACCTCACAAGCTACACTCAAACTTTTGTGCCAAAGTAAAGCAAAACATTCCCATGCATATAACGTTCTACCAATGGAAGGTCCAAGCAGGAGACTGGAAGATGGGAAGGTGGGTGAAGACAGTAGTTTTCTCTTTTTCAAGTCTGACCAGTAATGTTTCTTTCAGCAAGTTTATAGCAGCCTTACCTTGTTCTTTCAGAAATCTCCACCAACCGCATTGTGCCCGCTTGGTAATAAACTCATGGTTGGCCTTGTTTCCCCTCTCAGAGTGACACACACCACCTGGAGCATCTGCTGGGTCAAATCTCGTTCTCAGATGTCTGAGCACCAGATCTTCAGCTTTGCCAGGATCAGGCATGGTCCCTGTAGGTCTCCCTGCATTCTAATTTCCGATCCATCAATTCTTTCCTTGTGCTCCACTAGACTGAGAGGTAATGGCTATCCCATGCAGAATCCCAGATGAAGTCAACATTCTTTCAGCCCTTCCTACCTCCGGACACTTCTGTAGCCAGTTCTGTGGATGAAGACTCCTGTTCCAATAGACAGAGCAGTATGTTTCCCTACCGACCTATAGTACTAGAACCTATACTATTAGATTGATGCCACATTCTTCAGTACCAGGAATGGCTGTGAGGAGTGAGACCCTCAAACAGAATCTTGTAACTATGTGCTTGTGTTTGTGGCCTAAGGACAAACCCCAGTTTTGGCTGAGCTCCTTGCCAGTAGAAAATAGTGCTCTGATAATCTCTGGCATGCGCTGGCATCATAGTTAAATTATCACTACAAGTTACTTGAGGTGGAACATTTCAAAACCAAGGCTTTAGGACGCTGAATGGCCACTGAGCTTGATTATAAAAGTGCAAATTCTGAAGGCAAAGGCATATGTGGTGCATATCTCTAACTACATATGGTAGGTCATAAAAAGAAAGTGAGAGATAGGAATTAAAATCTAAATTAATGTGATATCAGAGAACCAGAAAAATTATTTAACAGGTTTAAATCAATATTTAATTCTGTACAAAAAAGAAATGTCTTCTAACATTATTTTTAGATGTGCTGTCATTAAACTCACTACAAACATAAATCAGTAATACCTAATTTTAAGGAAATTTTATAAAATTCTGAGGCTTGAGGAGCTTTGTTTTTTTTTTTTTTTTT
>PVLD010026315.1:0-22358 GCA_004027595.1 Dinomys branickii | reverse complement strand
AACTGATCAAAAGGGCCATCATCTGTGTAACCTGAGTAACAAAGATGAAGGTAACATTATGTAGGACAGCATCCAGAGCTAATTCCCTTCTATGTTCTCTATAATTCTGTATTTCCTCAGTCGTTTTTGTACTAGCAGAAATGAAGATAACTTTATATTATACAGCATCCAGTGCAAATTCCCTACTATCTTATCTAAAATTTGGTATTTCCTTTAATGTTTTTGTGTTAACTAATGTGAAGATAACTATGTAATACAACATCCAGTTCTAATTCCCTACTATATTCTGTATAACTTTGTATTTTCTGTATTGTTTATGGCTTTTCTGGTTCATATGTCTCCATTCTTTTGTCTTTAAAATAAAATTAAAAAAAAAAAAAAAAGAATGCTCCAGCCACAGGGCCACGGGTCTGTGGACCACTGATCCTGGAGCCCCTGTACCTGAGACAGATGGGCCACTTGCTGAGAACCCACTCATGAAAACTAGAAGAAACTTAGCTCCGTGCAACCCAGGACTGAGTCAAGCCACCATGACAGAGGCATGGCCCAAAACCTGGTTACAGCCCTGACCCATTCTCAGATCTCCCGGTCAGCAGGGTCCCCCCAGGGGCTTGGCCCTTAGGGGAATGCAGCGTGTAAGAAGGACTGGGAAGGCATGTCTTCAGCCCTCTCTCCCTGTCTAATAGTGAAATCATAAAACAAAGCCTTCTTGACAATTGCATGGGTGCATCTTCTGTCTGTGCGGAACCAATCCGTGGGACTCCATGGCAGGACTGCTCCTACTGTGGCCTAGGTACCACAGCAAATCTGCAAAGCCCATGGCTCCATGCATGCAGCTCTCTACTCTTGAATGTCTTTTTCTCTGTCAAAATTACACAGAAAACATTGACCTGGATGGAAGTGTAATATACTACCAGGCTGTAAGGCCGTGAAACTGTCTGAACTATGACCCCCCCCAACCACAGTGCCCCAGTCTGGAAAGACTGAATCATCCTTTCAAAGTACCTTGCAAAATCCATTCCAGGGATGTTATTGAGCCAACAGGACCCAGTGAGCAAGAAGCAGCAGGTGAGTAGAGTACCAAGATACTGTCCCCTCAGCCTTGGGTGGTCAGCGTTACTGGGTAGGTCACTGCCAACCATTAGCAACTCGATCCGTCATTCAATTGCCCTGCAAATTCTACCCCCTTTGATGTGTGTCACAAGGTTACAAACGGTGAGAAGCCCCGCCTCAGGTGCCCAGTGGTGGCACACACACAATAGCCCAGGCATTAGCTGCCTAGGAAGCCTCCCTGGCATCTACTTGTTTGGTAACATGGGGACAACCCTTTCCTAAATGACGTTTAAGTGGTGGGACCATCATCTACAACTAAGAAAAGGCACAGTACCTGGGGGCGGGGTGCTGCCGATTTCAAAGGCAGCACATGCCTTGCTGGGGATGCTCTCCCCTTGGCAGAGTAAACCACAAGGCTGCCCCCTGGGAGCAGGCCCCAGAGCTGGAGACTTCTGCAGATGTCCCTGGAGGAGGGCCCACAGCTCAGCCATGGTGACCCCTGGTGAACCAGCAGGTTCCTGATGGCCAGAAGTATGCAAGGATGCTGAGTGGTCAGAAGAGAGTGGTAGTCCTGGCCCCAGGGCTGCAGCCACAGCTGTCTCTCCTGCTCTTCGGAATGATCGGCTCAATCCTTGCCTGTGCTGTGGTTTGAGTGTGACCCCCCCACAAGACGTAGGTACTGGAGATTTAACCTCCAAATGTGTATGTTAAGGCTTATTGGAGGCAGAGCTCTGGGGAGAGAATTGGGATGCGCTGAGGCCTTAAGTGCGGAGCCCCCTGGACTGGCTCACCCGCCTGCTGGCTTGCTGTGTCTCACCAGGTGGCCCCCTCCACCGTTCCAGGCTGCAGCAGGGAGAGCCTCAAGACTCCCATCACATGCCAGCACCGCTCTTAGACTGTCCCTCTGCAGAAGCAGGAGTCAGCTAAACCTCAGCTCTTTCAACTACCCAGGGTTGGGTGCTTCGTTATAGCAACAGAAAACTGACTGAGGCATGGCTCTAAATGACCACAGACATGGAACTGTCCATCAGGCACTGACTGTCATGGGATCTGTCCATCTATAAAGCCAGTGTGTCAACAGGAAGAAGCATATGGGGTTAGACTCCACAGGCTCTAAGGACACGGATGGATGAACTGAACAACAGGCTGCCATCTCTCCCTCAACCCTGGCCTGTGGCCTCATGGAAAAGTCCCAGAATCTGTTAACTGAAGTAGAAAAGGAGGGGAGCTTGAGTCACACTTGGCTTCCAGGCCCTCAGGCAAGGACCAGAGGTGCATGCTGCTGTGTGACGGTGTCTTTCAGCCCAGCCCTAGGAGGGAGGCACCTCGGGCTCTGCCAACTAAGAGGATTCAGTACCCAAGAAAGGAGCATTTGTACCAGGGGACCCCTTGGCCACCTGGTCATGATGGCCTCCTAATGCCACTGGAGCAACAGGAAAAAAAATTGGACCACATGGATGAAGATTTTAAGCCTGATTCTCCAAGGCAAGAAGGGCTGTGGTAACTCAGTCAGGGTGAGGGGAGCTGAGAGCCTAGCAGATCCCTTGGTGCACCCCAGAACGGCTGTGTCACGTGGCACCCATCCGAGGAAGACCCCGAGGAAGACCGCAGCCACTCCTGGCAGCAGGAGGACCAAGGATGCGGAGCCTGCAGACAGGAAGGCCTGGGGCGCCCGCGGGGAGACGGCGTCCGGCTGAGGTCGGGGTAGGGGGAGATGCGCTGTGAAACACAGAGAAGCAAAGTTACACATACAAATTGCAGCTTCATGAGAAACAAGGGCTGTAGTGACTACACAGACCGCATGCTTTACTGTTACCTACATATATGTAACTTGTGTTTGGCTGGGTGATTATTATATGTGCATAAGTACAGACAGCCCTGCCCTGCCCGCATAGCAGCCTGAGAAGCTTATATCTGTGATTCCACAGAAAAGTTACTGGAATTCTAGCAAGTTAACTCCAATCCACCACTTTCAGTGCAACCCATGGTGAGAATCAAGACTCTAAGGCATATTTGCAGTTATGGGGAGCTGAGGGGACCTAAATCCAGCCACGATGATAGCCATCCAGAACAAAGGCCCTGACCCAAGTTTTATTAATTCGTAATAATTCACAGTGGCTTGGGGGGGGTGGATGAGTGACTGAGAATTCTGGGAAGTAGGTGACTGCCAAGAGCTGGGCTGGGTAGGAGGCCTGGAATCACCTCTGCAGTATGCACACAAAAAGATATGCATTATGCTACTTTGTGTCTGTTTGTTAATATGTTTTTGTGCTTTTACTTAAAAAAAAAAAAAAGATATGCAGAAAGAGTGATCTGCATAACACAATTGATGTTTTGGGGTGGGTGCTTCTGCTCTGATGTGTAATCTTTTATGCCCCGGGAAGTCATAGCCTCTTATCTCCACCCCAGCCCACAGTGTGAAGCACAGTGTCTCAAAGACTACACATCAGCACCTCACCTGGACCGATTTGCATTTCTTAAAGCCAATCGAAGGGATAAAGAAAAGTCATAGCCAGCTCTGTACATATCAATGCGTGGGAACAGGGCCAGGCTCTGCCAGAACGGAGATGGTTGCTCCTCCTTCAAGGAGAGTCGCCCGGGTGTCCCCCACACAGAAGCCCAGCCGCACACAAACCTCCATGCGCATACACATGCGTAAGAGCACGTCTCTTGAAAAATTTTCCTGGCCATGTTCTTGGTTTTTAATACCCCAAACCTACAGAATGTACATGTCGGTGTCAGTCTCAACACAATGCCACACAATGTTGTTTCATCCAAACTTTATTTGGGAAACACTTAAATCTCACTGGAAGCGCACCTCCCCCCCAACCTGTTTTTACTACATCTGCTTTCTCTTTCACTCCTTTTCTGAGGTATTTAAAAATAATTTGCAGGGGCTGAGGATGTCACTCGGTGGTAGAGTGCTTGCTTAGCAGGCATGAAGGTCTAGGTCCAATCCCTTTTACAACAAAGACGTAAAGATAATTTGCAGGGATGAATATAAAAAATGTATTACATTCACACAGTGGAATGTTACTGTACCTTAAAAGGGAATTCTGAAACATGCTACACTGATGAACCCTGAGGACTTTATGTTACTAAAATGATGATCCCCTTTCTAAGGGCATCAATAATCAAATCCATAGAGGAGGTAGAATAGTGATTCCAGTGTAGGGACAGCAGAGAATGGGGAGCTATTGTTTAGTGCACGTAGAGTTTCTGTTCTGCCGGAGGGAAAGAGTTTTGGACAAAGATGTGAATGCGCTCAACCCTACTGAACAGTAATTTTTTCTTTTCTTTTTCTTTTTCTTTTTTTTTTTTTTTGTTTTTAGAGGTCTCACTATGCAGTTCAGCCTGGCCTTGAACTCAATTTGTAGCCCAGGCTGGCCTGCAACTCTCAACGATCCTCCTGCCTCAGCCTCCCAAGTGCTGGGATTACAGGTGTGCGCCATCACGCCTGGCTGAACTGTAATTTTTAAAAGGGTTAGAATGGTGAGGTGTATACCAAATATATTTTACCACAATTATTTTTTTATTTAGCAAATAAAATACATTGCAGTAAATACTGTATCATTTTACCTCTAAATACTTCAGAATGTGTCTCCTAAGAGTAAGGACACTCTCCTACAAAACACAGCTCCACTATGCTACCCAAGAAAACTGGTAGTGATGTAGTTTGCAATATTTCATTCATATTCAAATTTCCCAAGCGTTAAAAAACTCTTTTATCGCTGTGTGTGTGTGTGTGTGTGCGTGTGTGACTGAAAAATCCGACCAGGGACCATATATCACATGTGACTGCATGACTGCATTTGGCAGCTGGCTGTCCACAGGGCCCTCCCATGTAGAGCAATCTTAACTGACATTAGAATTCTTAAAGCATCCAGGTCATTTGCCCCTAAGAGCCACCATCCCACCGTCTTTGTTATTTCCTGGTCTTCTTCTACTGACTGGTTTTTCTCCTGGCAGTAAGTCACTCTTTTTTTTTCTTGTAAGAATTTTATAGCCCTGGACAGGCTATTTTTATGTTGTTGAATGCTGGGGTTTGTTGTGTTCCTTTAAAGGGTGTTAAAATTTCCCTGGCAGGCCAACTGTGGTGGTGCATGCCTGTATTCCCAGGGCTCGGTAGGAGGATCACTGTGAATTGAAGGCCAGCCTGGGCTATATAGTGAGACCCTGTCTCAAAACAAACAAACAAACAGATCCCCTGGTTGGTAGTTAATTGTGGATTATTTTGGTTCTTCTGTTGCTTGCTTTTAATCTTGACCTTGAACTCTATGTCCCTTCAAATCAGTGAGACCATGTGGCTCTGTCTGGGCCTCCCCTCCCTACACTGCAGTCCAGAGGTTCTTCCAAGTAAGGCTAGGGCCCCCCACTTTCCTCCCCCTTTGTGGGGATCACAGACCTGTGGTCTATTATCTCTGACATCTGTTTCTTGTATTTTATTCAGATTTCCACTTATTTCTGCAGGAAAGGCTGCTTCATAACTGAAAATTTTCTACCCATAAATATTTATTGATCACAAGGAAGAGTTAGATTTTCAGTGCATCTCGACTAAGTAATCAAAATTAACATTATAAAATACAGGGCAAATCAACACAGCCTCTCTCCTGAGCATCTTGCGCTGAAAAGAATACATCAGCCACAGTTTCATGACCTGAGTCTACAGGAAAATACTAGCTGCCAGTGGCTGTCCTCCAGGAAGAGCAGCGGGTCCCCAGCCTGCTGCGGCCCAAGGTCAGCAAGGGCTCTGACCTGGGCCCTGCCCCGAGAGGGTCCGGCGAGATGACCACCAGAAGGACCCTTCCTTGTCCAAGTTCTCAGTCTGCTGATTCTGCCAGAGTATCGGGCAAGTGCCGTGTGAGGCAGAGGACAGAGTCAAGGACAGAAGCTGGCAGCAAAGAGAGGTGGGGACCCCTCTCAAGGAGCACAGCACTCCCCTCAGCAAGGCAATGGCTGAATTGGTGGGAGGGGCGGGACTTCCTGAGGGTCCTAATGGGCCCAGAAAAATGGGGCAAAACACTTCTATTAAGACCAAGGATGGGGTGGCCCTACCCCTGGGACATCCTGGGCTCCTGTTCCTCCACCCAGTTGGCCCCAGGGCACCTGCTCAGGGCGTGGCTGTGCCCCCACCACAGATCACCTCAGAGCTTTCCAAGGCTCGGGGCTCATGGCAGGGGCCGGTTCTGTCTCTGGTCACTTGTCTCAGTCACAGGTAAACCAGACCCAGGACAAATGTCGGGACCAAATAGAAAGTCCCTGGAGGGTTTGCACCATGGCTGTCTTCCAAGAAGTGGCATCTCGGCGGAGGAGGTTTCATCTTCATCAATACTGACAGGCAGGTCTCACCCAGTGAATCATGTCAAGACAGGCTGGCCCGAGCTGGCTTTGCCAAGCGGGGTTCCCAGCCTCAGCTCTACAGACCCTAAGGGGCAGATGGGCCTCGCTGTCCTGTGCCTTGTAGGACACTGAGTAGCGAGGCAGCCTCCAAAGCGACAGGCCAGGTGCTCACCTCCCAGGCAGACTCACTGCAGACATGGCCTCCTCGAGGTGCACCACCATGGCCAACAGTGGACTTGGGGTGGAGTGGATCTGCCCCACAGAGCTCTGAGCTGGGAGGCTTGGGTTTACGAGGCCATCAGTGGCCCCATGGTGACATAACTGGGTTCAAACCCAAGCCTTTGTTTGAAGCCTGGGTCCTTTCCAAACATAGCTTGCAATTTTTAGTTCTTTTGTTTCTATTTTTGAACTAGCATCTTTGTGTTTCTTTCCCGGACCAGCCACAGTCTGCACATTGCTTTGTAGAAAACACTTTACAGGACCTCCGCCCCACACAGTACAAGGTCAGATGACCGCTGCAGGCTGCCCAGGGGTCTCCCCCAACAGTCAAGGGCTATCACCCTTGTGTCTGCACGTGAGTCTTTGTGACCTCCTGTCCCTTCCAAAGAGAGAGGGCAGGGCCTCTCCCAGCAGCGGGGTTCTCATCCAGCCTGTACCTGGCCAGAAGCACTGGACCAAAGCTCCCAGCCCACAGGGTGGTGCAGAATCCCACAGTCCAGCACCAGGTGCCGTGTCAACTGTTAAATGCATGAAGGAGAAAAACAGCAGGCAAAAATGACAGAGGACAACCCAGCGCTCCGCAGTCTTTCTTGGAATAAACAACAGCACATGGTGAGGCTCACCATGCGGTGTTTCCAAGCCCGAGTGCCTGGCATGGAAGGGCCCAGCTCACGCCGCCACGTGCTACAATGTGGCTTCCTGCTGTCAGCCGGGCCGTTCTGATCAAAGCCTGGCCAGGGTTTTAGTGGCTTTTATTTAATATCCCAAGATCCAAAGTAAATGTCGCTTCAAACAATTAAAAAGACAATAAAATACTGGCACACACAGGGGGAAAAGAGGATTCAGCTGTTTTAGAATAAAATCATTCTTTGTTGCAACCAATTAGGACACCGCGGGGCCCTGGGCTCAACTGCTTACACAGTGCCATGTGTGCTGGGCTCCAGGCTGCGGCAGAACAGGCTGAGGCCAGGGATGGGCCACGCAGCCATCCTGGGGTGGGCGTAGTATGAGTGTCTGTCTGGGGCTGTCCAAGCTCAGCCCCTTGGGGGGGCACAATGGCCTTGCCATCACCTGCTTCCTCTGGACCAGGCCCTCCTTTAGACAACCACTTAAAAATCACAAAAATGTGGCCTCAAAGCTCTGGAACTCCCTTTAATTAAGAACCAAGAGAGAAGGGTTTGCATCCCAAGGGAGTTCAGAGGCAGCCGCAGGGAAGTAAGTGGCCTCTGGGGTGGAAGGGACCCCAAGATGCCCAGGTGTGGGCAGACCACAGGGGACAGGGTGTCTCGCTCAAGGGACCCCTGCCCAGGAACGTGGAAGACACAGCCTTGGCACAGTGGGCCTGAGCTCAGAGCCTCCGTCCAGGGGACGGGCTGCCGGGACATCCCGAATGTCTGCTTGCTTCAGCTGGAAATCCTGATCTCCCTCCTCTGCTCCTTGCGGCTTCCACCGACCCCGCACGGGTCCCCTTCCCCGAGCCCGCCTGTGAACACGCAGCCTAGGCCCAGCTCCACTGGCGTCAGTGCTGGTGCCAGCTGCCGGGGTTCCATGTGCGTAACCGAGGCAGCACAGAATGTTCTAGCCCTGGATATTTTGTCAGTGTGGCTCTTGAATGTCACCGCATCCCGCAGGAGACGCCGTAATGCCGTTTTAATTATTTCTTGTCCCTGCTGGGAAACCACCTCCATCAAAACGGCCATTGGGATCCCATCCCCAGCCTAGCAACGGTGGGAAGAGGAAGAATATTAAACCGTTTCTCCAAACTTAGCACCGGGCTTCAACTTAACACAAATGGCTTATGCCACAGCTCTGACCTATTGCAGCAGGGTGGGGCTCTGAGAAGCGGAAAGGTCCATCTGGTCATCGCTGCTGCAAATGCTGAGCATGCAGGGCCGTGTGGCCACATAGGGGGCTCCGGGCCATTGGGAGGGAATGTGGCTGGGACAGGCCATGGGGCAGGACACCTGAGAGCAGGAGCCCCCAGGAAATGCAGTCACTGAACCCCCATTTCTCTGCAGAGCCAAGGTGAGGCAGGGGTGACTGTTTGTTTTTGTAGGACACTCCGAGGAAGACACCACCTCACTCCAGATGGCGTGGCAAATACTCCATGTGTCCCAGTTATGGGCTGAGCTGTGGCCCCCAAATCCACAGGCCGAGGTCCCAATCCCAAGTACAAGGCTGCACTTGAAGCTGGGGGTACAGAGCGGTCACTGAGGGGGTGAGGACCTGTGCTCATGCGTGGCTCTCACTGCAGGCAGACCAGTCTCCTTCTAAGAGCAGCCACTGAGGATGCAGACACACAGGGCAAAGACAGCACAAAGCTGGGGGAGAAGCTGCCCAAGGAGGGACCTCAGCAGAAACCAGCCCTGCAGACCCCGGAGCTGGGAGCCCTGGGTTCTCTGTTGCTGAAGCTGCCTGGCCCCTGCGGCTCTCTGCCCCAAAGCCTAGCACAGGAATACACGTGTCCATTCCATGTGGGACCCCAAGTTGTGTCCAGGACACCTTCGCAGCTGGCTCCGTGCCCGGCCCCCACCCCATAGCACAAAACCGAGAGCAACCCTCTGCACCCGCCGCCTCTGTGAGCCAGGGGAGTCGGTCCGCCTAGGTCTTTTGTGCAAAAGATCAATTGAAACTCGAGTGACCAAAAAGCCGCGGGAGTAGGGCACGCAACTCATGTCACACTGAAAGCTTCAGGGACTTGAGAGGGAAGCATTTTTAAACCTCAAAAGCCTTTTACTAAAAAGGCTCTGCTTCCGAGGACAGCCCACCCCCGAGGGAGCCCAGAAGACAGACAGGCTCCCTGGGGAGCATGGCTGCACACAGTTATGGTGACAGTGGCACTGGGCCAAGCACCTGTGACCGTTAATTCCTCCATCACAGAGTGCACGGGCTGAGGTCTGAGGCCAAGGGTGGGGGCGGGGCTTTTCCCTTTTCATCTTTTGATCAAGACCAACAACAACTAACTCAGCAGCCTGGGAAGCAAGGCTTCAAAGAGTCCATTTTCAAAGGTCCCGGGAGTCACAAGGAGAAGAGGTTGAGAACAATAAGCAAGCTGGGATAGAAGCCTGGAAGCCTGGGACCCTGCCCTGGAAGGCTCAGGCCCACACGGATGGACCCCACTTCTCCTGCCTGGTAACTGTCCCCACTGTCATCATGCACTGCGCCTGTCACTCCACGTTCTTGTACTTGGTGAACAGGTTGTAGAGCACCCTCAGCGTGGATTTGAGGTCCAGGTTCACCACATCTGCAGAGGGAAACAGAGACAGCGCTGGAGGGAGGAGAGAGGGCTTCGAGGTCCTCAGCTATGGTCCTGTCACGGGGGTCTCCTTAAGGGAGGTCTTGGGGAGTCAAGGACAGTGAGGTGATCCCGCCCCTGCTCAGACCCACGTGGAACACGCATGCACCGCTGCATGCGCAGGGCCCTCTGCTGGGCCGCAAATGCCCTCAGCCGCTGACACTGACCCTCAGGGAGCCTTTGGTATCTTCCAGCTGTAAGGAGAGGCACCTGGGCCTTGGGGTCTGTGGCCAGAGGCCACGTTCTGCAAGGTCAAGCGGCTGTTAAGGAACCAGCGTGGATGTGGGCATGGTGGTTTCTCACTGTCGTCCCAGCACTGCGGAGCCTGAGGTCAGGCCAGGAGTTCAAGGCCAGCCTGGGCAACCTGAGGGAAACGGCTGCCAGTGAGCACCTCTCGGTCCCTGCACAGGCTTGGCAGAGCCCGACCAGCAAGCCTGGGTCCTGAGGCCTCCTGGGAGTCAGTAATCCAGCCCACGCCCCTCCTAGGCCCTAGTCTCACCCCTGCCATGCTGGGCCTACCTGGGGGACCCGGGGGCCCTTACCTTCAGGGCGAGCCTTGGGCTTCTTGAGGCCCCCGTCCAGCATTAGCTCGAAGGCGAAGGCCACATTGTGGACCTGCCAAGGAGGAGGGAGTCAGCACTGTCCCCTAGCCTGCTGGCCACCTGCTGCCTCCCTTCAGAGGGCAGGGTGGTGGTGAGTGTGGAAGTGGGCCTCTGTTAACGGCCATAAGGACTGAGGAGGCACTGGTGGGCACGGAGGGGAACCTGTGCTGGGGTGACACACAGTGGCTAGATGGCTCCCAAGCCACACACTAGTGACCTGGGCCTGGGGATGAGAAAAAGATGTCCTGCCTTCCCTGGAGGACCCATAGCTACCAAGTCTCCACTCTAGCACAGATCCTGGCCACGTGATGAGAAGCAACTGTGGTCCCATTTTATAGATGGAGAAACTAAGGCTTTGGGAGGGCAAGTCCCTTCAGAGATACCCAGGCTGGACACAGCCCCCGCTCAGAGGAGCCACCCCATATCTGCCAGGAGGGCCATGAAAAGCTGGGCAATGCCAGTGGCCTGGCCAGGAGTCTGAGGGACATGGTACTCTTGGGCCCCTGAGCTGGCACTGTGGACGCTGTTGGAATATCACCCTGGTCTCCAGCCAGGCCTGTCTGATGCCACAGAAAGGCAGACACACCCGGACCCCTCGTGGTGTCTCCCGGAAATGACAGGGCCTCCTCTCTCTGGTCAGGGTGCCAGGCTCTTGTTCTGCCCATGAGCTGCAGAGGTTGGAATGAGCACCCCTTGTGGCTGTGTTTCAAGGCCACCTGCACCTGGGGTGAACCTGGTCACGCCCAGCATCGACCAACAGACTGAAGAAGCAGAAGGCAGAGTTCGAAGGGACTCGGGTCTTGGGAATGAAGCAGCCCTTCCATGACAATGTTTTCATGATTGCAGTGAAAATCAATCAGAAACCGGGGTGATAATTTTACTCCCAATGTAATTTAATAATCAGCCAGGAAAGTCACTAACCCTCGGCGAGTGGAACCCACCATGTTAGAAAGCAGCTTGGGTGTTCAGAGAGGCAAAGGGGAGATCAGTCTGGCAGCACCGCTCGCACACTGGCCCCCCAACTAGGCACAAGAGCACCACTCAGCAGGGGGACAGGCCACCTCTACACAGGCCAGATAGGCTCTGGAACCCCAGGTCCTGCCCGCAAGATTCCCAGCCCTTCTACTGGTAGGGCAGGAAGCAGAGACACAGTGCAGGAAGTAGGGTGCCCTGACCTGGGGGGCAGGAGCAGGGCCTGGGGACAGGGAAGGGGAGGGCAAGCGCTGGACACAGAGGAGGGCTAAGAACCAGGATGGGGGTCACAGAAGGTGCAAGACACAGCCCCCCGGGGGACAGGGATGGCTAGCATGTGGCATGTGACCCCTCCTGACGCTGAGGTGGGTGCCATCGTCCATTGCCGAAGGGCATGTAACCAGAAGAGCACAGAGAGACCCAGGGCTGAACGCACAGCGAGTCTGGGTCCGGAATCCGTGCCATCCTCCATCGGCCCCCGCCTCCTCCCCGCCACTCCCGGGGGGATCTGAGCACACGCGCAGGCACCGGCACACACCTGCGTGCAGAGCAAGCTTGGGGTGAAATGCAATCAGGCGGCGACACGGGAGGAAGAGCAACACAAGGCTCCTGCCCCTTGGAAAACTCGGGGTGCCCACACGGGACCGGCCCCTGCACCCCCTGACGGCCCTCAAAGCCTGCAGTCCTTATCCCGGCACAGGGCGGGAGGAGGCCCAGGGCAGGGCAGCCTCGGACAAAGGCTCACTTCGCTCAGCCTCCTTTCAAAGGGATGAAAGCCGGGGCTGGGGCGACGCCGCCTCCGCCATTTGCACAAAGCCTTGGCAAGGGACCAGTTCCAGAGCTGCCTAAATCCTCGGCTCGTCTCGGTGCCCTTGTTAGCTGGAACAAAGCAAAGATGGCTCCAAAACAAGGCTGTGGCCTCCGGGCTCACCGGAGCCTGGGAACACACCTCACTGTGCGACCTCTGAGTTCTAGGATGCGAGCAGCAGCGTGGGCGGCGCCAAGGGTCCTGCTGGCCCCTTCCCTCTGCTCCCACACATTCTCTCCGTCCAGCATGGCCGCCTCGGCCGCCAAGCCAAGACCTCGCCAATCTGTTCTGATTCCACCTCAGCAGGCAAGCCAGGAGCGACATTTGGCCATGAGCAAACAGGCTGTGTGGTGCCAGGAGCAAGCAGACTGGTAAACGCTGGCCCAGTTTTCTGCTGTTTCCCATTGTCTGCCTCCTGACTCACGGGTCTAGCGCTTCGGGGAAATTAAATGACAGACGCCAGTGAGTCCAAAGCAATCCAGCCCAGCCCTGCCTGAGGGTTAAAGTGGCGCAGGCTCAACTGCAGAAGCCCCAGAGAGAGACAGTGCTGGGGGTGGGGCAGGCACCCAGCCTCTAAGATAGAATGAAACAACCCTAATCTGGGAAATTTTCCTAAGAACACAACCACAGGAATGCCTAGTACATAGGGACACACGCACATCTATGTAGCCGGCCCTCCGTATCTGTGGGTCCCACCTCTACAGATGAACCCAAAGGCAGATAGAAAACATTTGGAAAACGAATTACATCTGTCCTGAGCACGTAGAGTTTCTTCCCACCGAGATTCCCCAGGCAATACAGGAGAGTAACTCTTTACGGAGCACTGCACTGTGTTAGAGTTTGCCTCCACGCCAACACGATGCCACCTCACCCAAGGGTAGTGGCATCCACACATTTTGGTGCCTGGGGGGGCAGTCCCAGGCCCCCGCACATGCAGAGAGTTGGCTGTACTCACTCCAGAAGATGCCCCATTATCTGAGCAGGAATAAAACAGAAACAAATCAATGCCCACGAGTGGGGAGCAGAGGGACACTGGCACAGAGCCACCCCGTAGGACTTGGTGCCAACCCTGAAAATGGTATTCACGAAGCTCAGCGAGCAGCAGGAACAGGAAGGCATGCATGTGGCAAGGAGGGCAGGATGTGCAGTGCCACTGACGTTTGACCACAGTGATTATAGGTGACGCGGGCGTTGGCAAAGACTCTGAGGAGGACATGGTGAGCCAAGCTCCGACTCGCTCAGAGCCACTGACACAACCACTGAGAGTTGCAGTCCCCTATGTGCTGAGTGGGCCCCGGGTTCTAAAGAGCATGGTGAGGCTGCAGAGAGCTGGGGGATCACCCTTGGCTGTGCCCTTCAGTGAGCAGGCTTGGGTCATGCCCTGAGGACAGAGATCCTGGCCATACTGAGATTGAACCCGGGACCTCTGAACTGAGCTACATCCCCAGCTCTTTTCTGTTTTTGTTTTTTTAATTTTTGAGACCAGGTCTTACTAAGTTGCCCAGGCTAGGCTCGAACTTGGGATCCTCCTGCCTCAGCCTCTGAGAGTTCTGGGATTATAGGGGTGTGCTACTGCACCAACCTACACCCATACCTTCTGATCGAAGCTCTCCGGAGTCAAGTAGAAGTTGTGGAGGGGGACAAAGTAGTCCTCCAGAAGGCCCATGAGCAGGACGAGGTACACGCCATCTGCAAACTGCAGAAAAACACCTGGTGACATTTCTGGGAGAGCAAGAGAAGGAGAAGATTTTACAGCCAAATGATCCATCCCTCCTGCATGAACATGAGAGATCTAGAAACAAGGAAGGCCGAGTTGAAGTCTCTGAGATTCAACTCCCAATCCACAAAGAACAGAGAAGGGGGATCCAAATGCAGGGGGCACTAGGGGGACAGGATATGCTGGTGTCTAGCTGGAGCCGAGGATCTGCACTGTGAGTTCAAGGCCAGCCTGAATGACATATCAAGACCCTGTCTCAAAAACAAAACAAAAAAAGGAAACTGTGAAATCACTAACACCTGATATGAAAATCCCTGCCCAGAGAAGCCAGGAATATAGCTCAGTGGCAAAAGCACCTGCCTGGCAATCACAAGGTCCTGAGTTTGATTCCCAGTACCAAAAAATAAAATAAAAAAAGAAAAGCCCTGCCTGTGACCAGGGCACTGTCCTTCTGGGGGCTCCCAAGTTACTACCGCATGAACTCAGCTGATGGGAAGAGCAGATTTTGCCTCCTTTTTCCAAAAAAGAGGCTATGGAGTGAATAAGGACAGAGGCAAATCCAATCTGAGACACAGTGGCTCCGGGACTGATCCTGGGAGGGACAGTCACGCAGGACAGCACTGTGTGGAGATGGTCCTGGTCTCCACAACACCTGCTGTCTGGCTCTGTACCACCGTGGTGGGAGTTAATCCTGAGGAAGGGACCAGGCCGCAGGTGGCTGTGCACGGAGAGGTCTCTGTCCCCTTCACAGCAGCCTGGAAACGTCCAACCTCCAGGGGCCAGTTTCAGAGCGCAGCGCGGCCAGCTGTGGAAAGCAGCTATTAGAAGTGACAGAGTCTAGATCGACAGACTGAACAGGGGAGAAAGGGTCTGACAGCGAGACACACACGCACGCATGCACGCACGCACGCACGTATGCTCTTTCTCCTACAAGAAAAGATGCCTGTAATAACTTTAGGAACAGAAAGCACATTGCAAGACAGCTGTACCGTGTGATCCACTGCCATTTGAGAAAACACATTTATGCTCATAAAACATCTCAGGAGAGAAACATCCACCCATTCCCTGTACTTAGTTCTGCCTCAGGAGTTTGGAGGGGAGAGTTGGGGCGAGGAGAGAGAATTTCCACTCTGTGCTCCACAGGCTTGGGGACTGTTAATGTGTCAAACAGCCAATATACAGCAGATGAACAGCAACATTAGAAAACTGCTGCAAATAATATAAATGTGTGAGCTTAGGGTGCACAGATAAATACAGACATCAGAAAATGGGCTGTCTGGGTTCTACATGTAGGCCTGTTGCCCGCATATGGCCAGCCACACGGGTGGGGAGGCAAGCGGTCCCCACAAACCCCTGGGCCCTGTCGTCCCGGGGGGATGGGATTACAGATAACTTTTGTTTGTTTTGCTTATCTGCATTTTCAGACATTTCCACGATGAACCTGAATTACTTTTTTAATTAGAAAAGCAAACCAGACAAATTAAAGCAAGGGAAAAGAGCAGGACAGCCCGTGCAGGGGTTTAAGAAGGATCAGCTCTATATTAGAGAAGTCTGCACCGAGAACGCAGAACTCTCCAGCTAATCCAGGGAAAATTGTATTTTGTCTTTAATGCCCACCAAGTGCTTGAAAACATTGTCACCATGCTGCTTTAGCTCTGGGGGGCAGGGTACGTTTTTTACACCTTATTGCGGAAGGCAGGCTTCATGCACATTCACCGGAAGATATTTATTGACCATCGGTGAGACTCAGGCCTGGCCAAAGGGCGGGGGGCCCACCAGGGAAGCAGAGAGAACAAAAGTTCCAGGCACAGGGACCCAAGTATGCCAAGGCCCTGGGGTAGCTGGAGGTGGAATCTTGGAAGGCATCATGGTTTGAACTTTGCCTCCAAAAAAGAGATGCTGGAGTCCTAACGCTTAGGCCTGAGAATGTGACCTCTGTGGAAACAGGTGATTTGCTTTTCGATGGAGTTATTATGGCAGATCCTGATCCAACACTGCCGAGCCCTTGTAAGAAGGCACAGTGCAAACTCAGAAACAGGCCTCAGGAGAAGGTTTCAGTGACACAGAATGGCCTGGCCTGACCTATCAGCCCACTGCGTACCTGAGTCTCCAGCTCCGTCACCTCCAAGTTCAGCTTGTTCAGGTGCTTGTTCACAAATGTGATGAGCGACTGTCAAAGCAGAGAGAGAAGGAGGGCCATCAGGGGCCAGATTCCATCCCTACGGAGCGGGACGGAGACCATGCATCCCAGACCCAGCTTTTCAAAGTGTGACCAGAATCTGTTCTGTCAGCTGAGACAAAGCAAACATTCCTTAGGCAGCCATTGGCCTTAGTGGGCTGGTGCCTTGTGTACCCAGCTGGAGAAGAAATGGTACCGCGTTCATGATTCTGACACACACACACACACACACACACACACACACACACACACACACACACCATATTTAGTAGCCACGTAGAATACCAGTGCTCTTACAAATAAAATTGTCAGGAAAGGGAATCAAATTTCCAGGGTGAAATCCTGGATGTGACCCTGCATGCCAGAGGGCAGGCTCTGAGGGTGGCAAGGGAGAGGTGGCCTTTCCTGTGCCCAGCACATCTTGTCTTAGCTTCATCTCGGGGCTACAGGGCGCAGGGCACTCTGCATGCTCTTACCTGGGTACCAAGGGCCACTGGCTTCTCTCTGGCAAGATCTGTGCCCTGTAAATTCTCAGCAATCAAACCCAACTTTAATGGAAACTCAGTGCCGCCCCAGCCGCCTTGCCCCTGGCTATGACTCCATTTCTTGTTCACTGCGCCTGGACCTGCTGAGGCGCTACTTTCTGCCAGTGCAATGCTCGGTGCTGGGAGCATCAAAACAGGAAGAGAGAGCCCCGGCTGTGAGTCCTGCAGGCCCTCAGTGGCAGGGGCAGGGAGACCAAGGTCCGGGGTCCTGCCTGGGGACTCAGCACTGTGGGGGAGAGGGCCATGGAGCCCGGCGCCACCCCCAGCTAAGTAAGAGGGAGGCGGGGGGCGGCCAAGCAGCCACCCAGCCCAGATGCATCAGTGAGGCTCTGGCATCAGCCTGTGGCTGGATGTGACCGGGGAGAGGGGCCCCGGGGAGGTGACAGTGTCCCTGCCTTCATTCCAGGGCACAGGGAGCCACCCACACCGCAATGTGCCATGGGGGTTGGGGGAGGGACTCCAGAGGCGCGCGGGTCCCTGACAGGAACCCGGCCAAGCGCGAGCCTGCAGGCAGCTGTTCACTGGGTGGCTGCGTGCAGCTTGATGGTAACAAGGCCTGTGACAGCCAGCAGGTTGACACGCTTAAAAAACATTTCCACATCGACAAAGGGCCTCGAGTCAAGTCAGAATGAACTGCCACGAACTGCCTCTGCTTTGGGGCTCCTAATTTGCTTCACAGAAGGAGAGGGGGGCGGGAAGCCACCCAGGGAGCAGGGATACGGACTGAAAAGATGCTGATCTTGTGGGCCACCGTCCCATTTCTGACTAGTTACATTTCAGTCCCTGAGGCAAACATCTCAGAGATTCCAAACATTTGCCCCTTCCTCCCCAAGGCAGGTGCCGGGGCTGTGGAAAGCTGGGTGGATGGAGAGGGGGCCTGGAGCAGGGACCCAGGGACCCCAGGGAAGGACACAGCCGCCACTCCTTACCTTCTTCACCACAGTCAGCTTGTCCGGGGCGTGGTCAAAGAGCGTGTCGAAGGCATCCCGCTCTGCCAGGTCATGCAAAGAGACACAGGGAGAGGGGTGCATGGGTAGCCTGGGTGTCACCTAGACCCCCAACATCCCGGGGACCAGCCAGCTACGGTCCCTGGGCATGTGGCCCCTGTGCGCGTGCCTGCCAGCATCCCTGAAATCCTGCCACAGCAGCAGGGCCACATGGCAAAGCCTGGGGTGTGGAGCACTTGGATCGACACCACAAGGGCTGGGCTGGAAGCCCCGTGTAGCACCTTCGGTGCCAGCCCCACTTGGCAGGGACTGAGTGAGCACACGGGGGCACCTTCCCAGCAATGCTGTGCCCTGCCCTGCCATGTCCCAGAGAATCTCCTCTGTGATCCCACCCCTCCAGAAGTGCTGCCCAGCACCCGCCCACTACCCCTAACCCGGGCACCAAATCTCTCCCCTCCGCCTGCCCTTCCGCATGTGCCCACGCCTGGCCAGCAATAGCAGCCCTTCATGCACACCCGGCCGCTTCCCTTCCGCACTCCGGTTAAAGTCCATTCTCTCTCCCACGGGCCTTGGGCTGTCGCAAGCTCAGCCCTGTCCTCTCTGTGATCCCCCTCGCATCCCGCTCAAGCCTGCCTCGGGGCCTCGGCACCTTTAGTTCTGGCTGCCTGGCGGCTGCTCCCAGACCACCTCCTCCAAGGGCTCCCCGCCTCCGCTATCCACCCTCCTACCGGGGTCCGTCCCCACTGTGCGCCTCTACTCAGATGGCATCTCATTTTGATTTGTCTGCCGTTGGCTAGGCCACCAGCTCCACACAGCTGGGCTCCCGCTGCCTGTGCACAGAACAGCGGAGAGTTGGCAGCCGGCGCTCAGGGTCTTTGACAGCAATCCTGGGGGATCTGCCTCTGGGGACAGCTTCAGCGACAGGCAGCACGAGTCTCCCCAACGTGCCCCCTCCTCCCTCCTCCCCAGAGAGCCCCAACTACGCTGCTGCCGAGACGGGGCTCAGGGAGTCTCCACCAGGCAAGGAGGGGTGGAGGTGTGTGGGAGTGACCTGGGCCCCTGGCTGCTTTCCTCAAGGTCCCCAGGGGACAGCACGTGTCTGGGACTGAGGGCAGCAGAGAGGCCTGTGGCCAGCCATGGGGTGGGTTCCACCCCCAGGGCAGAGCTCAGGGAGTGCAGCCCGGCAGGCTGGGGTGGGGCATCCCTTCCCACCTGCACCCAAGCGACCACCCTGGCCTCTGCACAGGGAGGAGGGAGCGGCTGTGGGGGCCTGGCCCTCCTCCCCACCTGGCCACAGGAAGGTGCTGGGGACCCATGGGCCAGGCCCCGGGAGGCCACTCACAGCCTAGCCTGGCCCAGCCACGCCTGGAGCCTCTTCCCCGGCTTTGGGGGAGGGGAAAGGTGAAAAGGGACACAAGGAAAGTGCGCGTGTGTGTGCATGCATGTGTGTGTATGCATGTGTTGTGGGAGGGGACAAGGTCTCCTCCACCTGAAGGCTGACGTTGCCCTCCCAGTGCCGGCCTTCCTAATCCGGCACAGGTAGACTGTCTCTGTCACCACCTGAGTCAGACTGCCCTCCACAGGAGCTTGTCAGGGGCAAGAACAACACTGTGTCTCTACCAAGTACTGAGCAAACTTTTCCTGCAGCTTACGAGGAGCCCCAGGAGTGCAGCTGGGCTTGACGTCAGCAGTACATTTAACTGGGCCACCACTGGGCTGGCAGAGGCAAGCCACGCAGGAGGTCGCTGGCTGCTAAGACACCGCCCGTGCCTGCCACCCACGGTTCCCCTGGACCCTGGGGACACATCACATGGCCACACAGCCTGGAGAAGCAGGAGGGTCGGGAGAAGAGGCCGTGGGGACCAGGCCACATACAGGGCCTGTGCAGGCCTTCGTGTGCCTCTGTAGGGATGCAAACAGATCAGGGTTCAGAACTCAGCTCCGTGGCTTAAAAGTCCACAGACTAAAGCCGGGTGTAGTGGCATACTGGGAGGCTGAGGCAGGAGGATTGAAAGTTAAAGCCCTACCTGGGTGATTTAGCAACTTAGCAGGACCCTGTCTCAATTTTTTTTAAGTTATGGATGTAGCTCACTGTGAGAGCCCTGGGTTCAGTCCTCAGCATATAGCAGCAATAAACAAAAGTCCACAGACTTCAGGTAAATGTCCTCCCTCTCCAAATCTGCCTCCTCTCTCCAAAAGCAGGAGCCCCTGCCAACCCTGCCTCCCTGTGCAGGAGTGAAAGCAAGCGGTGACCTGGGGACCACAGCCCAGCTGCATCCCTGGGTCCTAGCAAAGTTGTCTTCCTTGCTGGCAATTTTTTTTTTTAAATCAGGAAAATTCTGAACTTCCGGCTTCTGTTGGAGAGGGGAGGTGTGGTGTCAGCCCACAGGGACAAGGACTCAACTGTTTTCCCCCAATGGCACCTGCCCCACTGCTCCTCTGAATAGAGGCTGAAGGGCAGTGACCCAGCCACGCTCCTCTCAGCTGGTCCCTGGGGCACCCAAGCTTGGGCCTTGGATCGCAGGCCGGAGGAACAGGCCAAGCAGGGGTCTCAAAACCTGAGTTGGGGTTTGTAGGGGCAAGAAGAGAAAGAAAGGCACTGAAAGGCTGGCGTGGTGGTGCACGCCTGTAATCCCAGACCTCAGGAGGCTGAGGTAGGAGGATCACCAAGTTCGAGGCCAGCCTGGCTACAGAGTGAGTTCAAGGCCAGCCTGGACTACATAGTGAGACTCTGCCTCAAAACAGGAAACAAAGGTATTGTAGGCAGAGGGAGCAGAATATGCAGAGGGAGGCCTGAGCCAGTCCAGCTGTCCCGTGGGACAGCGGAGTTGAGGCCAGCATGGTGCCTGGAGGTGGTGACCTTGGGTTGGAGTTTCTCATTCAGCTCTGCTAGAAGAACTGAGAGCTGCGAGGAGAGGCCAGGGGTTACAACCAGCAAGGAAGGATGTGGGGGACAATGGGAGACAGGTCCCCCATTGTCCCCCACCCAGGTGGTCTCAAGGAGCTCTGGGCCTTGAGGAGCTGGGGAGGGGGAGGGGCTGCCTGCCAGAGATGAGGCAACCAGCGAAGCCCTTGCCAGGAGACCAGCTACAACCTCAGCTCCCAGGGGAGTGAAAACCCTGCTCCCTACCCCAGCTAGGCCCAGGCCTGGGTGCTGACAGCAGGTAGGGCCTCCCCAGAGCCTGGCTGCCTGCTGGTACAATGAGCAGGGTGGGGTGCGTGGGGCGGAGCCCCTCCCTACAGGCTCAGAGGCAGTGACAGAGAACTAGGCTCCTGGCAAAGCCCAGCTGGTGGCCAGTGACCAGGAGGGCCGGCCTGTGTTGGAGCAGCTCCTACAAGGGGGCAGGAGAAGCCAGCAGACGCTGGTGTGGCCAGGGCGCCCCGGGCAAGTGCTAAGTGGCCAAGGGTGGAAGGAGTGAGCCATAGAACAATCTACAGGGAAGGCAGTTCAAGTGCTAGGCTCAGAGGGGAAGTTTCCATGCTGTCTTCAACCTCTACCTGAGGGTCCCAGGCTTTCCCAGGGATGGCAAGCACTATCCAGCAACCCCCCCACCAGGCCCGCAAACACAGTACCCCAGGCAACGTACACCCTCCCACTCGACTCTCACAACAGTGCCTTTCCCACCCGGTTCCACAGAGGTGACAGACAGGCCGAGGGATACCAGGGCAACCGACCCCAGATGTCCTGAACCAGAACCCTTCCGGTGGGAAACCCAGGCGTGAACGTTCACCCCAAGAGGGCAGCCCACAATCACCTGTTCCCTCGGCTGATTCCGGTCCTTGTGGTCAATCTCCTCCTGTGCCCCTCCATCCTCGGCCACCTCTCCACATCCAAAGGCCCCCACGTCCTCATGCTTTACCCTTCCCGACTCTGCAGTGGAGGCCAGGGAGCCCACGGGTCCAGGTTCCCCTGCCCAACCAGGTGACCCTGGGAGCTCCTGGAACACCATAGGGTGCTGGGACCTGACTCCCTCCACCCGCATTGTCCCAGCCAGGTTACTTACCAAACCGGCCCATCATCATCCTGCAGACCGGAAGAGAGAGACAGAGGTCAGAAGGCTGGGTCACAAGCAGTGTGACAGGCCAGGCAGGGTGACCAGAGAAAGCCACCTGCCTGCCAGGGGAAGGGTGACTGGGAGGGCCGGACCCATGCTTTGCCGTATTCCGTCCTGCTCCCGTGACAATGGGGGCCCACGTGTGGGTGGCACTGGCACCCGCTCAGCAGCCAACCACCTACCCCTCCAGTACAGAGGCTACTTGCAGCTGTGAGCAGGGGCATGTGCAGACACGATGCACTTTCAGGGACAGTGACACTGAAGGGCCACACCCCCACAGCAGACGTGTCACAGGAGACAATAACCCCCGCTGCAGCCACACAGTCCCTGCCAGGGAGCTGCTTCCTGAGAGGCGGGAAAGCTGTTTCACTCCAGTCCCTCCAGGTGCAAGGCCTTTGGCTCCACTCTCGTTAACAAACATTCCCATGAGCACCTACTGTGTGTAGACACACAAAGCTAAATGCCACCTAGCGATCAACAGGCCCCGCCCAGCCCTAGGGACGCCAGAGTTGAGAGATGCCTCAGCCAGCATTTCCGCGAGGGCCAGGCAGCCAGCGAAGGGTGTGCATGGGAACTGGGAGGGCCTCCTGGAGGGGTGACCTCACATCCACCTCTAGAAAGAGGAA
>PVLD010026314.1:8309-22455 GCA_004027595.1 Dinomys branickii | reverse complement strand
AAATGGGCATCTGAGATGAATACACAATTCTCAGACAAAGAAATACAAATGGCAAATAAATATATGAGAAAATGTTCCACATCCTTAGTCATTCGAGAAATGCAAATAAAAACAACATCGAGATTTCATCTCACCCCAGTAATACTGGCCAGTATGAAAAAGTCATCCAATAACAGATGCTGGCGAGGCTGTGGAGAAACAGGGACTCTATTACACTGCTGGTGGGAATGCAGACTGGTGCAACCACTGTGGAGAGCCGTTTGGAGATTTCTCAGCAAACTAGGTCTAGAGGTTCCATTCAAACCAGCTATTCCTCTTCTGGGTATTTCCCCAGAAGATCTGAAAACATCATATCACTCTGATATATGTGCACCCATGTTTATAGCAGCACAATTTGTAATAGTTTAAATGTGGAAGCAACCCAAGTGTCCATCCACAGAAGACTGGATTAAAAAATTGTGGCATTTTTATATAATGGAATATTATTCAGCTATAAAGAAAGACAGTTTTGGGGACTTTGTAGGCAAGTGGTCAAAACTGGAGTCCATACTCATAAGTGAAATAAATCAGCGATACATGTGCAGGCAACGTATTGTAGCACTGGTGTAAGAACCCGAGGGTGGGAATATAAACTAAGAGACATGAAGGAAATCTGTTCAAAAACAAAGAACAGATGGGACGAGGGAAAGGAGAAAAGAAAGAGACAAAAATGTATGTATGTATATATGAATATACATATGTGCAGGAGGGCTAACATGGTTCTACTATTGTATTATATCACTTAATGCTAAGGAATAATTGATGACGGGTTATTTGAAAAAAAAAAAAAAGAAATAAAGGCTTTGGATAAACATGACCATGCCATAACAACATCTAAATAGATAACGATTTTTTTCTTTTTCTCTTCTGTTTTTGTAGTGTTGAGGATTGGAGCCAGAGGCCTCACACATGCTAGCAGATGCTTTACCTTGAGGTGTATTCCTAGCTCAACTATTTCTTCTTAATCTCAGCAAATTCAGTTTTTCTACTTGTCTTACAGTCAGTTTCTTTGAATTGTGATGCATTTGACTAATATATCTCCAGTCTCTTTTCTTTCTCTCTCTTTCTTTTTTTTTTTAGGAAGGGTCTCATTCTGTAGTTCAAGCTGGTCTTTCACTTACTTTGTAGCCAAGGCTAGCCTTGGACTCAAAGCAATCTTCTTGTCTCAGCCTCCTGAGTGCTGGGATTGCATGCATGTGACACCATGCCTAGCTTCCAGTTTTGTTTTGTTTTTTTTTAACTCTATAGATTCTTTCTCTCTTTTTTCTCCTCTTGCAATTTATGTGTTAGAGAACTGTGTTATTTGTTCTGTGCACTGTTATATTTTGGACTAGGCTGATTGTATCCCCAGGGTGTCATTTAAGATGTTCCTCTGTCCTATATTTTTTCCCTGCACACTGGGAATTAAATTTAGAAACTATTCAGATTTATATTTTCTCCTCCTCCTCGTCCTTTTTCCTCTTTTTCCTCCTCATTTTTCTGCAGTGCTGGGGATTGAACCTAGGGCCTCACACATGTTAGGCAAATGCTCTAACACTGAGCTGTAACCTTCAGTCCACATTTCATTCTTTCAGCCAACAAACTCTAGCCTTTTAAGAGTGTATTATCTGGGCATGTGACACATGTCTGGGAGCACTCTGTGAGGGTGAAAGGCAGAAGAATTACAAGTTCAAGGCCAGCCTGGGCAATTTAGTGAGATCACTCTCAAAATTTAAAAAATGAAAAAGGGTTGGGTATATAGTTCAATGAAGGCCCTAAGTTTATTCTTTAATACTGGGAGAAAAAAAAGAGGATTTGTTGAAGACTCAGACATGGAAAGACTAGAAGACCACTAAAAGTAGAGCCAGACTTTGGACTAATTTGTGAACCAAATTAGTACAGAGGGCCATCTTTCTGTTCCCTTTCTAAATCCTTCCTTTCTCTCAGTTTAAGAAGACAAAGCTAGCCTGATGCTCATGTCTGTAATCCCAGATGCTTGAGTGGCCAGACCTAGAGGATAACAAGTTTGAGACCAGCCTGGGCAGCTTAGTGAGGCCCTGTCATGAAATACATAAAATAAAAATAAAATGAAAAGAACTGGGGATATGGCTCAGCACTCCCGAGGCTCCCTGGTACCACTTTCTAAACAACCCCTCTTGTATATGCTACGAGGTAGGCTTTTGAGGCTCCAGTAGCCCTTCCTCTTCTCATGGGCCTTGCATTTCTGACTGAGGCTCATTTCTGTTGTGGTGGTGGGAATTAGAGCCAGGCACGGCCTGTGTGGGCTGTTTGAGGCGGATGTCTTCCTAGTTGCTTGGGCCGCTCCCTTTCAGTTGAGACTGACTGTGAGGTAGGCTGGTAAGCTGCCCCTTCCCCAGACTCTAACCCTAAATCAGCAGCTCCGGGTGCCACCCTCTGTCCCTATAGCTCCCTCGTAGGTGTTTTACTTCTCGCTCCACCTGCCAGGCCACGCAGTTTCTGCAGGCCCCAGCTGCCCTAATCTTACTTGTCCTTCCTACCTAGGAACTTACTTTTTCAATGGTGAAATAGTGGCTGAGACCCACATGCATGCAGCAAACTCTGCGGTTGTGTTAGCACTAAGGCCTTCCTGGCAAGCTGGCACTTGGGTTACAGTCTAGCTGCAGGGACTGCTATACTAGTCCTGTTACCTGTTGCCAGGCACATGTCATGCTGGTTCAGATACTACATGCATAGAGCCCACCCGGCGGCTTTCCTGCAGGGCCTTCTACCTTCTCTGAGCACCAGGCGAGCTGGGGCAGCTGGCTGGAGTCTGGGAATGAGTTGGGACCCTGGCCTTTGGGTCCCAGCCTGTGGTAGAGGAATTCTGGAATTCCTGGGGTAAAGGGAATTCTGGTGTCCTATCCTCTCTGGTATCTTTCTGTGGGTTGGGCATCTGGTGGGTGGTGTCACTGACCACTTGGTCAGTGAGTGGTGGGTGTACTCCCTGTGCATCTGTGCAGTCCTTGGGCCCCACACCACTTGTTGGGCTGCTCCGGTCTAACTTTCTGCTTCTTGGCTCTGACTGGCCTTGAGTTGTAAAGAGAGCATTGCTGTAGCAAAGACCCCCATCTACCATCTCCACGTCTTCCTAATAAGAAGGTCACATGGAGGCACATTGGAAACCTTTAGGTTACCAGTGAGCTCAAATCCACAACTGCCCTGAAGTGGGTGGAACTGCTTCAGGGCCAGAAGTGAAGAAGAGGTTGTCCCTGAGGGCAAGTAGGAGAGTTGGCATCTGGCTTTGGTCAAATGCTAGGGAGATCAGCGAGTCCTAGCAGCTCACTTAGGAGGTCATGCCAGGGTCTTAGCACTTGGTCTTGCCCCATCTCCAGAGCAATCATCCTAGAAAAAAGAGATTTGGGAGCTTTAAGAGAAAGGGAATGTGAGGAAATTTCCCTGTAGCCACAGTGTTATTTTCCTGTGTTTGGCCAGATGACAAACGTCATCTGCACTTTAAAATTTTAAATTAATTTTTAAATGATTTAAGATAGATATAGCTGGATGTGGTGGTATATGCCTGTAATCCCAGTACTCTGGAGGCTGAGACAGGAGGATGGTTGTGAGTTTGAGACCAACCTGGGCTACAAAGTGAGCTCAAGGCCAGCCTCACCTGCATAGCAAGACCCTGTCTCAAAAAGACAAAAAAAAAAAAAAAAAAAAAGACACCATGGAGAAGCTAAATCAAATTACCCAATGTATTATCTCACATTGGTGGTGAAATCACTCAAAATCTCCCCAGCAATTTTCAAGAATATAATGCATTGTTACTAATTATAGCTGTCATGTTGTTGCTCTTGAATTTATTCCTATTTAATGGAAAGCTTGTGTTTTGTGACCAATATCTACACACTCTCCTGTATTTTTTATATATGAAAGTGGTTGTGGAGTTTTCTATAGCTTAATTCTACTTAGAAGTAGGATGTTTGTGTTTTTCTGAGGACTGGGGACTGAACCCAGGGCTTTCACACTTAGTTACATCCCCAATCTATACCCCCACCCTCCTTCTCTCCCTCTCTCTCTCTTTCTTAACATTTTTTTTTTCTTGAGACAGGGTCTCACTGTGCAGTTCAGGCTGACCTTGAACTCATTATGTAGCCCATGCTGCCCTCAAACCCACAGCAATCCTCCTGCCTCAACTTCCCAAGTGCTGAAATCACAGGCATGCACCACCACACCCAACTAGTGTAGGGGCTTTAAAAAGGCAGAAGATTTATTTGATCTGAAGAGAAACCAGAGTGTTTGTAGGGGTTTTATAATGAAAGTTTAGCCTGATGAAATGTGAGGAACAAAAGGAGTTGCAAAATAGGTTCTTGACTCATGAGCTGGTGGGAGAGAAAGAAGCACTTGTCCATATCTTTACTCTTAATTTCCTCTTCCATCAATTGGAATTTGCTACTACCTTCTCTTTGTCTTTTGTCTCACAGAAGTAAGATAAATAAGAGCATGATTTAAGGGGTTTTTTTCTTTGTTTTTTGCAGCAGTGAGTTTTGAACCCAGGGCTCTCTCACTGACTTACATCTCCAGCCCTTATTGTTTTTTATGTTGAGACAGGGTCTTGCTAAATTTCCAAGGCTTGCCTTGAGAATTTGTGTTCCTCCTGCCTCAGCCTCTCAAAGTGCTAGGATTTACTGGCATGCGCCACCAAGCTCTGCAAAAGGGGTTGTATTGTTTTGTATCCTAAAATAGTAGAGCATATATTTGTATAGAATTTAACAGCTTACGAAACACATTCACATTAACTGATTCTGTTGGGAGCTCCAAAGGCCTCAGATGAGCAATTTAGAAGAACAGCCAACTAGCAGACTTTAGCAAACGAAAATGTCATCCACTGAGCACAGCTGGAGAACCGTGTCACTTCCCCACCGCCTGCTCTTCGAAGATGGAAAATTTAGCAAGAGGATGACAAGGGCTGTGAGGAGGGGAAGAGAGTCAGGAAGTAGGACATTTGGATAAAGGACAGGGCAGGCTGGGGTAAGGGATGAGGAATAGAGGAAGCATCCTGCCTGGGATCAGAAGTTGGGTTTTAATCAACCCTGACATTCCCCTGGACTGGCTGTACATGCCAAGTAGGTCTCCAGGGTTTGGGGAGAGGTTTTTGTTTTTGTTTTCCCCAGTGCTGGGAATTCAACCCAGGGGACTACATATATTAGGCAAGTGCTCTGCCACTGAGCAGCATCCCAAGCCCCTAGGTCTTGTTTTTCATCTCTAAAACGAGAGATTCAACTAGATGATTTCAGTAGCCCCATCTACCTTTGACATCATGTTTCTATGAGAGGAGACAAGGAAGTGTGACGATTTCCACTGTTCTTCTGCCCCTTCAGGGGTGGGAAGCAAGGCTCTAAATCACAAGTGAAAGGTATGCAATTGATGTGAACTAGATGCAGAACTCGGAGAGGAGGACGGGCTGGTCATGGTCCAGAGACACCTCAAAAGGGGCAACATGGTTGCACAAGCAAGCCTGGAGCCAGGAGAGGGGCTGGCTGGTGCTCTGCCCCTGGGTAGCTTCTGGTGGACAGAGCCTTTTGGAAAGCTGGTGGCCTCCTTGTGCTGGGTAGGCTGGCCAGCCAGCAAATCTCTGACCTGGGCCTCCAGAGCCTGCTTCAGACTTGCTCTTCACAGCTGTACTCTGCTGGTCACCCTCCTGAGTATCGCCCTACCTGCATCTTGAAGGAGTTCTGGCAGTAGCTAGTGTGCTCTCGATTTGCAGGGAGAGGAGAGCTGGCCTAAACTTCGTGGTGGGAGGGGGTAGGTCATGGGAAGGGCAGGCCCAGAAGGGACTTCAGTGCTGTCCCTTCCCAGTCAGCAGACAGGCAGCCTGGGAGACTGCTGCATTTGTAAGGGGGGGATGGATGCAGCTTCTGCTATGTTCTGCCCTATTTGTAGAACATGGTTAGACCCAAAGATCACAAAAAAAGGACCTCCAAGTACAACCATACAAGATATGGCAGGCCCCAAGCAGGACCCCCAGATTCACACTGGGTACACACATGTCCAGGATGGAAGGACCTAGCCTTTGTGTGGAGATGTCCAGAATCAGTGTGGGAATATAGAACACTCGGAAAGGCGTGGGAGATGTCTTCATGCTGCAGGGGTGATGGGCTGTAGTCCTTCAGACTATGTCATTCATAGTCCTTGCGACATGCTGAGGGACACCCTGTGACACGGGCCCTGCTTTCAGATCCTTGCTGTCCTCAGGGTACTGACAGCCTGGCTAGGCAAGCAGCTTAGTGTCCCCATTCGGGGAAGAAGACTAGGACTGAGGAGGCCAGGCACAGGAAGTGCTGAAACCTATGAGCAGATTAGTTAGTGGAGACAGGACCAGCAGATGGGAGGTTGAGGGAAACCAAATTCCAACTACTAGAAAAAAGCAGCTTCCCAGCAGTATAGTCACCTGGCTGGGAAAGAGAAAAGGTTGCTAACACTAAGGCACAGCTCCAGCTTGGGGAGAGTATGAGAGTAGACATTCTGGCATTCTTCATTTCATTTTATTTTACTTTATTGTGTCTTGTTTTATTTCATTTTAGACAGCCTTGCTATATAGTCCAGGCTGGCCTTGAACTCACTATTTAACCCAGGCTGGTCTTGAATTCACAGTGATCCTCCTGCCTCAGTGTCCCAAGTCCTGGGATTACAGACATGTATGCCACCACACCTGGTTTATAAGGATTGTATTTTGACCAGTTGTCTTTTGCTACTATATTACTGTATGATAAATCAAATCAAAGCTTACAGGCTTCACCTGACAAGTAACATTTTTTTTCATACTGAGAATTGAACCCAGTGCCGTGCCTTGCACATGCTAGGCAAGCACTCTCCCACTGAGCTACATTCTCCAACCCTTTTAAAAACTTTATTTTGAGTTAGAGGCTTGCTAAGTTGCCCAGATTGGCCTTGAATTTGTGACTATCTTGCCTTAGCCTCCTGAGCAGCTGGGATTACAGGTGTGTGCCACTACACCCAGCTCAAATGATGTTTCCATGCTCTTCCCCCTGCAGGCTGGCTAGAATGCACTGGTTCAGGCTGGCTCCCCGCTGAGGTTGGATCCAAGTCTGTATTATGTGCTCTCATCTTTCCTGGACAGTTAGGCTTGCTGGGCATACTCTTACCATAGTGACGGTGACACGCAGAGGGCATGCTTAACCATATAAGCACATTTCAGGCCTCTGACATATCTCTGCCTTTCCTTAGTCAAAGTAATACTTGGGTAAGCCCAATGTCAATGGAAAGATGTTGCAATTACTATGGCTATGCAGCAGATTTCCCCAAAACTTCACGGTGGAAAACAATCAATACTTTGGTCACAGATTCTGTGTTCAGCAGCTCAGGCAGGGCATAGAATGACCTATTTCTGCTCCATGAAGACTCCAAGGCTGGGGATTGGAGTCATCTGCAAGCGCAGCACTTCCTGTCTGAGACCTGATGCTGGCTGCTGTGGGGTCTGGGTGCTTTTCCGTGGGGCACCCTCACAAGCATTGCTGTGGGCCTTGAGAGCTTGTGAAGCTGTTGTTTGGAAACACAGTGTGCCACAGCTGGAAAATACACTTCACTTCTAGCTGGAGGGGGTATAGAGTTGCATGGCAAGGGCGGAAACACATGCAAAGTAAAGAACTGAAAGCAACAGTGCCATCTACCACATTTTGTTCTTTGATTTCACTTTTAAATGTTGTATAAAGTTTCTGTAATTCTGAATAAGGCAGGCAAGGCACAGTGAGAAAAATCTGCTTCCACCTCCTCCTTCCTCGAGGTTTTTTTTTTTTTTTTTTTGGCAACAGGATCTCACTGTATAGATCAGACTGGCCTTGAACTCCCACTCCCAGTGATCTTCCTGCCTCAGCCTCCGGAGTGCTGGGGTTATAGGCATGCACTGCCACACCCATCTTGCCCCAGTTGTTTGTCTTTTTTTTTTATTTTTTGAGACAGGGTCTCACTTTGCAGCTCAGGATGGCCTTGAGCTCACTTTGTTGCCCAGGCTGGCCTCAAACTCACAATGATTCTCTTGCCTCAGCCTCCTGAGTGCTGGCATTATGGGCTTTAGAGGCATCTAAGTGAAATGTCTGGGAGGCCTTCCACTGGAATGAACGTGAAATGAACTAAGATCCCCTTGGCAGATTTAGAGATTGGGAGGAAGGAAGGAAGGAAGGAAAGGAAAGGAAGGGAGGGAGGGAAGAAGGAGGAGGAGGAAAGACATTCCCTGTCTGGGGCTGCTGTTCTGAGGTGGGGCTCTGCTGATGGGCAGCTGGGGTAGAGATACCACCACTGAATTCTAAAAATATGTCTTTGTCTGGGCCAGGAGGCAGGCTGTGGCACATGGGCCTAGTTCCCAAGCCAGAGCCTGAATAGGAGTTTCCCAGTGGCCACACATTCTTCCCTGCTCCCCTCCTGTGCTGAAAGCACTTTTGCAAATCATGGCACTTAGTACTGATTGCCTGGCGGTCTGAGATACACCACCCACAGAGTAGAATCAGGAGGGGTTTCCTGCCAGGGCACCTTGGGGTACAGGCTAAGCACAGGAAGAAAGGGAGGAAGGGAGCATACAGACCCAGTTGGGAAGCCCACAGGTATCCCAGGACAGATGTCAGAGCCACATAATCATCTCCTTTTCTGAGTGGTTAAACAAAAACCAAACCAAAACAAAGAAAAACAAAAACAGCAGGTGAGCATGGTGGTTCAAGTCTGTAATCCCAGAGTTGAGGGAGGCTGAGGCAAGAGGATTGAAAGTTTGAGCCCAGTTTGGGCAATTTGTAATTTAGTGAGACCCTGCCTCAAAATTGGAAAGAAAGAAAGAGAAAAAAGGAAAGAAGGAAGGAAAGAAGGAAGGAAGGACAGACGAAAGGACACTCTAGCTCAGTGTGAATGATCTGGGTTCAATCCCCAGTGCTTTAAAAACAAAAACCCCAAAATGACTGCACTTCTGAGTGCTGAATGAGGAAAGCAAAATATGCTTCATGTCTTTGGCTTAGAGGGCCGGAAAGTCTGGGACCCTCAAGGTAACACTTTCCCCTGCTGCGCCGAGCCCTGGTTCAGCCTGACCTGCAGTGCCAGAGACCTGCTCGCAGAGGCAAGCAGGAAGAGGAGACTGAAGCAGCTCCTTTTGGAAAGCGTCCTGTGTGACCCGAACTCCTGTGAGACATATTCTGGTACTCTCAGGCCTGTGAAGTAGAGGGGCAGGGACCCTGGAGGGGCCAGAGCTGACTCTCCCAGCAAGCCTGGCAGGGAAGAGGGGCCTTCAGGTAGGTTCCCTTGACCTCCTTCATAGTCTTCATCAGTGTCTTAGGAAAACAAGAGGCTCAGTAAATACATGATTTGCTTTTGAAGAGATCTGATGGTACTGAGCAGTACTGCGGGATTTTGTGTGCATACTCTGGTTTTTTCACTGCGTATCTCTAGCCAATAGAGGGTTAGGACCACTGTGGGGCAGGACCACTGTAGAGAGGTAAAAGGGACTTCCGAGCACCCCACAGCAAGTTAGGGGCAGGACATGAAAGTGGAGCCTAGGCCTTGTAACTCCCTAGTCCCTGGGCACTTTGTGTTTGGGAATCTTTGCTGGCCCAGTAAAGGGAAAAGGAATCTGGTGCACAGGATGGACACATTTCCAGCCACTGTTGCAGGAAGTGCAGACCCCTGAGTAGGGCAGACTGGGATGGAAGAAAAGAGCCCAAGGTCCACCAGATGGAGTTTGGGGACACAGCTTTGCCACGCTGTGACTCCTGGGTATAGCCCACTTTTCACAGTGTGCTTCCTCTGCACAGGCGCTAGAGGCCTGAGGGTACAGTTGGGGAATGAGGATAGACTATTCCTTTCTTTCTTGACCTGCCATGGACACATGGGCATCCAGTAAAAAGTCACCATCCCAGATGTAGTAGCATATGCCTATAATCCTAGCACTTAGGAGAAAGATTGCTGTTAGTTTGAGGCCAGGCTGGGTTTCATAGTGAATTCAAGGCCAGCCTGAACTACCACATAGTGATAGATTGTCTCAAAAAAGAAAGAAAGAAAGAAAGAAAGAAAGAAAGAAAGAACAAAAGAAAAAGAAAGAAAAGAAAAGAAAAGAAAGGAAAGAAAGAGAAAGGAAGGAAGGAAGGAAAGAAAAGAAAGAGAAAGAAAAAGAAAGAAAGAAAGAAAGAAAGAGAAAGAAAGGAAGGAAGGAAAGAAGGAAGGAAGGAAGAAAGAAAGAAAGAAAGAAAGAAAGGAAGGAAGGAAGAAAGAAAGAAAGAAAGAAAGAAAGAAAGAAAAAGAAAGGAAAGAAAGAAAGAAAGAAAGAAAACCACAAATGGCATGCACAACTTCCAGGAATGAGACCCACAGCCATATGAGAGATGCTAGTGTACTGATTATGATTTGATGGCACACAGTGCAGGTGGGTTTCAGCACATGGGATACAAATAGTACCATTCCCCCAGCAACTTCACTTTCTCCAAACACCCTGCTTTATCTCCAGCAGTGCCATGTCTCACACAGCTCTTGAAATTCCTGGGGGTGGGGGGACAGAGGAGGATAAAGAAATGTAGACAAGAGTCTCGGAATGCAGAAAGCTGAGGTCAGGTGGAGCCCCCTCTCCTGATGAGAGAAAAGGAACTGCCCAAGGACTGCAGTGCGTTTATTTATCTGCGCAGCAGGTTGGTGTCAGGTGAAACCCCTCTGCCTAACAACTTGTTCACCTGGCTCGCTCGAGCCCCACACGTGAAATCGATCTCCAGTTCAGCAGTTCTCCACACAAGGATGGCTTTGTTCCCCAGAAGATGTAACCTCGTTTAGAGAATGTTATTTATTTGGCCATTCTTTCAAGAACTTATTTGTTCTGCTGTGCATCATAAATCAGGCTCATCACATCTCACAGATTGGATGTGTAGGCCGGGCTGGGCCATGCCAGATAGCTAAGAGAAGGGGCTTCTTTTGTAGATGGGCAGGTCTGAGTCTTGGGTGATGGCTGCTCCTCCTTGAACATGAGTGCACACCCGCACACACACACCTTCTGCCTGTCACCTCCTGGTTCCAGGAATTACTGAATGCCAGGCTCAGCAGATATTTCCCTCTGACAAAAGATTGCAAGATCAGAACTGTTTCTTTCAGAACCCAAGGGTGATTTACTGCCAGGCTTGAGGAACCAGGAAGCCATCCTAGCTGTTGGTTTTGCCAGTGGTTGGTTCATTCTCCTCTATCCTGACCTCCAAGGGCCTGAAAGCTACAGTCCCTGTTTCCCCACTGAGCTCAACTGCCCTGGTTTAGAGCTGACCCTGCAGGTCTCATCCCAGTCTCTGCTTTCATAGGTATGGCACTGAGCTGCTCCGGCCAGTCCCTTTCTATAACCTGGGTCAGTTTTCTTCTTTATGGCCACCTCACATCTACACGTGCAGGAGAAAGTGAGAATGCCAGGGTCAACAGCTTCCATCAGGTGCCTGCCTGGGCAACTATTCCCAGGGACTCCACATGGGGAGGCCCCTTGAGGGATGCAGGTGAGTGGGAATTGTCCATCTTCCCCTGCTGGCACCGTGCCAGGGTCTGAGGTACTGTGGTGAGCACAGCTTGTGCAGCCCTATGCTCAAGGAACTAAGGGCCTAGTGGGAGAGACTGGTTTTAATTGCACACAGATCAAAATAAAAAAAAATTACACACAAATCAAAATGCTATTAAAAGAGTAGGGCCAGAAGCCTCACTAGAGCCACAAGGAGGTAGTGGTGGGGTGGGGAGGTGTGTGTCTAAGTGTGAGCAGGAATCAAGGAAGGAGGCAGGTGGAATTGTAAGGACCTCAGGTGGAAAGAAGTACAGGATTCCTTTTCAGTGAAAGATGGACCAGAGCATGGATAAGCACAAGAGATAATGCACCCAATTTATTGCCAGCCAGGCCATCTTTGTTATCTTTTTTTTTTTTTTTTTTTTTTGCGGTACTGGGGATCGAACTCAGGATCCTGCGCTTGCTAGGCAGGCGCTTATTCCACTGAGCTATATCCCCAGCCCCAGCCAGGCCATCTTGCTGTGATTGCTGGAGCTGGTTGTGCAGACCTTTCCTCCAGGCTCACTGCCTCTACTATTTTGGGGCTCTTTGTCCATCTAGCTGCCCCTGCCATTGTGGAAGGGCCCTGGAGTAGATAAGATATGTTTTCTGGTGCACAGTTAAGTTTCTGTCTTTCTCAGGGGTCACAGAAAGTAGGGACACTGTCAGGTACAACTACTAGGCAGAGATCACTCCACCAGATTCCCCTATTAAGTATAACGTTCACTGTTCACATTCAGGGATCACCTGAAGGGTCACCTGCAGGATCCCTGTGCTGGACAGTATGTGAAAACTTTTTGAAAACCCCTTCTCCTTGTGCCCTTTTCCTTAGTTTTTTTTCCCTTTTTCTTCTTCTTTTGACAGTATTGAGGACTGAACCTTGAAGATCCCTGAGTATTGAGGATCCCTTGTGTGAACCTTGTCTATTCTAGGCAAGCACTCTACCTCTAAGCTGCATCCTCAGGCCCCTATGTAACCTTTTTGACTGTCCCTTGTTCCATCGGGACCTTGGTATCCAGGGTGATTGCCAGGGCATGTACTCCAAGAGAGGAGGGCTCCTGAATCTCACTTTTTGTTAAGAACATGTTCTAGGATCCTTAGTCTCTGACAGCTCTGTTCACAGCAGCCGTCTTTGCATCCCACTTTTGGTTGCCATCTTTTACTCTGGAACCAAGAAGAGCTTGTTTGCTTTTTTCTGCTCTGGGGCTTCTGACCTCCTTTGCTCTTTACTAGCTCCTGGGCCTGGGCTTGTTCTCTCTTGTGAGAATGTACCTTCTCCATGGCATGGAGGCTGCTTGTGCCTGTTGCCTCAGCCCATGTTTTTATCTGTTCTTGTTGCTATAACAAAACACTTGAGAATGAACCATTAATGAAGAACAGAAATTTATTTCTTGCATTTCTGGATGCTGGAAATCCAAGATCAAGGCAGATTGTATCTGATCTATTTTTTAGATGGTGTATTTTTATTTTCTTCATACTGGGGATTGAATCCTGAGCCTTGGCATCAAGCCACATCCTCAGCTCCTTTTACTATTCCTTATCTTTTTTTTTTTTTTTTTTTCTTTTTGAGACAGGGTCTCACTATGCAGTTGAGGCTGGCCTTGAGCTCACTTTGTACTCCAGGCTGGCCTCAAACTCTCAACAGTCCTCCTGCCTCAGCCTCCCGAGTGCTGGGATTACAGGTGTGCACCACCATGCCCGGCCTATTCCTTATTTTGAGGCAGGGCCTTGCTAAGTCACTAAGTTGCCCAGACTGAGCTCTAACTTGGTACTTTTCCTGCTTTAGCTTCCAGAGTGCTAGGGTCACAGGCCTGCACCGCTACACCAGGCTCTAAGGCACTGTCTTGTACTACATCCTCCAGGGGCAGGCACTATCTCCTCATCTGGCTGAGGAGTGGAAGAACTTCATAGAAAGGACTCACTAGTCCTTTCCAGCCCTTTTGTACGGTTGCTAATCCCTTGTGTGGTGTGAAGGCTGTGCCCTTATGCTATAATCACTGTCTAAAGGCTCTACCTCAATGCTAGTGCATTAGGAGTTTAAGTTCCAACCTGAATTTTTGAGGGGACAAAAATGTTTAAGCCAAGCAGTCCAAAAGCTTGGTGCTGAGGATAGGCATGCAAGGAAGGGCTCCTTCCTTCCTTTTCCCATGGCAAGGCAGTGCTTAGAGGCTGTCTGCAGCTACCAGGACTCACCAGGTTTTTCAGGGACAGCAAATCTGTCACTTGCCAGCCAGTGCAGAAGGGAAGGGGCTCAGAGTCAGCCTTATGAATTGTGGTCCTGCTGGGAGAAGCCTGGGCAGTGGGTGGGCCCAGGTATTTCCCCTGGATTTGGAGGTTTGGTTTGACCTGGGGGGCCTCCCTTTGGGGAAGTTGCCTACTCCCTTTCTCCAGGAAGTTGTGTACAAAGGCTCCTGGGGCAGGCCCAGAAGCCCTCATCAGCCACACCAGTCTGCAACAGGCCTTACAGAGAGGCCTTCCTCACCAGGCATCTGCAGGATGAGCCTATCAAAGCCCCACAGCACAAGCCACATCTTCAGGAAGCTGTAAGAGCCCCCAGGGCTGGCCTCACTGGTCTGGCTAAGTTCCAAAGATAGGGAGACAGGAAGGGGGACCGGG
>PVLD010026313.1:0-22359 GCA_004027595.1 Dinomys branickii | reverse complement strand
GAGTCAGCTCTTAAATGAGGCTGTGTAAATAAGCCTTACTAGCTGGGTGTGGGGGTACATGCCTGTAATCCCAGTATTTGGGAGGCTGAGGCAGGAGGATCCTTGTGAATTCGAGACAAGCCTGGGCTACAAAGTGAGTTCAAGGCCAGCCTGAACTGCATAGTGAGACCCTGTCTCAAGAAAGGACCAAAAAGAACAAAAAACAAAAAAAAAAAGCCTCACTAAAATAATCTTTATTTCCATTAATTCCCCTGCATTCCCAGTAACTTCCCCATGATTCTTCCCTTCTTGAAGCCCTAATCTCTTTCCTTTGTTAAAATTGTATGTAAGGCCCCTCCCAATCCAACCACTTGCTTTTCATTTCTTCCAGTAAATTCTTTTGCATGTAGCGTGTTCATAAAAACCATACTTTTTCTTCTGTTACTTCTCTGGTCACTTTCAATTCACAAGTACCCAGGAATAAATCTTAAGAGAGTAGAGTGCAAGCTTTTCCTTCTCATCAGTCTCATAGGGGAAAAAGTGCTCAAAAGCACAAGTGTGCACGCACTTTTGAAACTTTTGTTCATATCATTTCCACTAAAGCCACATGAGCAAGCCAAAGCCAAGGTGCATGGATGCATGCACCTCCCATGGAGGTGGGAGGGACTTTGTTTTCAGGTTTCACTCGTTAGACACCAAAGGTAGAGCTGTTTTGTTTGTGGCCCCCCCCTGTTAGAAATTCCCCTGGCTTATTGTGTTTACCAGTGAAGCAATTAATTTTATTCTTCTGTCATGTTCCTTAGATCTTAGTTCTTCATTATTTTCTTTGTCTCCCCATGGCACTGTTGAGTTATTACGGAAAGGGTATTTCTGGGTCACCCCTAGCAAGGTACAATGCTAGCAGAGAGAAGGCACACAGTAAGTAATTATAATGGCAACATTACTTTTCCTTTTATCTTACTTTTTTGCAATTGGTGCATGAAAACTGGTATATGCAAAACACACAAACTCCACCACTGTGAAGTCCCTACTCAGCCCATAATTGCAGAAGGGTTCTTCTGTCTGCTGGTGTATTTTTCCAATGTTCTTGCCAAGAAGCCTAAAGCAAATTCCACTGTGGGTACCCTTGCAGTTACATGAAAACAAGCCCCAAAGGGCATGATACTGGGGCCTTCCTGTGCTGGGAGGGTTGGACAGTTCTTCATTATTTTGGAGGATCTTCTGCCAGCAGGTACAGCTAGATTAATTAGCACTGTCTCTCAAAGACTTCATTAGCAGATCTCTGTTAGAACTCAGCTTCTTACTAAAACCACACTAGAAAGAAATAAATAAAAGGAAGAAAGAAATGTTCTAAACTTATGTGACAGTTAATTTATGTGTTTGCCAACTTGATTGGCTTGAGAGCCATGTAGGGGATTAGTAAAACACACTTGTGGGTGTGTCTGGTGGAGAAATAACCTTGGGAACCATGTCTGGTTCCTCACCCCTTTCTCTCTGAGACTTTCCCCTTTCTTCACTTTCTAGCTGTCATGAACTAAGCAGCTTTGCTCTACTACAAATCTGTGTCATGATGTTCTGGCCTTGGAACCAGTTAACTATGTACTGAACCGTCTGGAACCACAAGCCAAGTCTCTCTTCCTTTAAATTGTGTTTTGTGTCCCAGGGATGAGGAAGTTGACCGATACAGTTTGTGCAATTATTTTCTCACCAAAGCCTCACCTGAATAGAGTCAAGAGGTAAGAATCAAAGTGACTTCAGGGGTCTCTTTCCCCCAGTCAGATCCTGGAGATGCTGATACTGTTTCACACTTACTAATCACTGTGCACAGGGATCATGCATTCATACTACCATTTAACGTTTATCTTACTTAACATTCTAGCTGCTTCTGTGTAATTATTCTTATTCTGCATCTGAGAAAAATGAAGCTTAACGAGACAATATGACATGCCTGGGTCTCAGTGCTTACAAATGGGTGTGCTGCAAAGCAAACTTGAAAAAAAAGCATCTGTACCCTTAAGTTTGTTATGATAAATTCTTAGTATGATCTTTTTCTGAGAGGGCGTGGACTGAGAATCAAACTCAGGACCTTGCGTTTGCCAGGTAGGCACTGTGTCCCTGAGCTTTATGTCTAGCGCCAATTTTTTTTTTCTTTTTGTTGTTGGTGGTGACGGTAGTGGTTTTTTGGGGCGTTTTTTTTTGGGGGGGTTGGTCTTTTTGAGACAGGGTCTCACTATGCAGTTCAGGCTGGCCTTGAGCTCACTTTGTAGCCCAGGCTGGTCTCAAACTCTCAATGATCTTGCTGCCTCAGCCTCCCGATTGCTGGGAATACAATGAAGCATCACACCCAGCATTTTTTTTTTTTTGCTTTTTGAGAGATGGTTTCACTAGGTGATTCAGGCTGTCCTCAAACTCACTCTGTAGCCCAGGCTGTCTTTGAACTCGTAGTGATCCTCCTGCCTCAGCCTCCTGAGTGCTGGGATTATAGGTGCAGCACCACCACGCCTGGCTCCAGTCATTCAAATTTTAATGAGCTACTTCAAACCAGCCAGTTTTTTTAAGCATTGCCATCTACTTTTCTCTCAATGATTATTTTTCATAAAAGAAAACATAACACAGAAATTATCCCATAACATTCTCCCTTAATCTTATCACCCTCCTTCTATACCCAGAGGTATGCATTTCTTGAATTTAATATTTTTAATTGAGTGTAATTAAATAGCTCTGTTTGTCCATTTTCCTGTCGATTTTTGCTAGTAGAAAGACTATGTTAATGGATACTTTCTGTACATATGCACATGTTCTAGAAGTTGCCTACAATATTTACCAAGAAGTGTAATTACTGTGTCAGAGGCATGTACATTTCTACTTTACTGCTGTGTAGCTCTCTGTGGCAATACCAGTTCATACTCTACCTGTGAGACATGACTGTTTTCCCTCTGACCTGTACCTTTACCAGCACTTGAGATTATTAGAATTTTAAACATTTTCGAACATAATGACAATACAATGACAGTACAATGCATGTTAATATACGATTTCTGGATTATTAAAATAAACATATTTTCTTATGTTCACTGGCCATTCATGTTTCTTCTTCAGTGAATATTTTCATTATATTTTTTGTCCGTTTTACATTGGTTTTTTTCTTGCCGATTTAGAATTCTAGATGCTAATCTTTTCTCATAGCTATTGGAAATATACTCTCCTGATATGTGCCTGACCTCCTTGCCTTTTAAATAATGTCTTATTGTGTGGAAAACTTTAATTTCAATGCAGTCCACTTGCTAAATTTAGATGTATTGTTCTTTCTTTTCTTTTTTTGCTACTGGGAATCGAACTCAGGACATTGCGCTTGCCAGGAAGGCAGTTATGCCACTGAGCTATATCCCTAGCCATTTCTTTTCCAATATAATATCTACACTGACTTCAAAACTCAAGAGGCACAAAATGAAGTCTCTTTTCTGACTCTTGCACAGCCATCCAGTTGTCCTGGTATCCTTCCAGAATCATTGTAATCACATAAAAACAAAATGTACACATTTTAACCCAAATATTAGCATATCAAGCATATATTTAAAAAAAAACTTTATTCTATATCCTGGAGCTTACCCCACATAAATTCTATGCTTGGGTTTCCTCATTATTTCTCCAGCTCCATAATACTCCATAGCACGAGTACACCACCTATTTAGCCAGCGCCTTGTTGATGAGTGTTAGTGGTTTCCCACCTTTTGCTGTTACCAGCAGTGTTGCACTGAGTAACCTTGTTCTTTCACCATGGTGCACATGTCTAGGGAACTCCTGCCTAGGTAAGGAAATGCATGCCTGGGGGTACTGCAGCAGTAATTTTGGTAGGTATTGTCCAGTTCCCTCCATAGTTGCTGTTAAAATTTGTTTCTCATAACACTGAAAGACAGTCTATATCCTACATCATGGACAATACTGTCAGTCACACTTCTGGAGTTTTACCAACCTGATAGGTGAAAAATGGGATCTTGGTGTGGCTTTAATTTGCATTTCTGTTACTGTTAGTGAAGTTGAAAACATGTTACACAAGTCTAATAGTTTACATCCTTAAGACAATTTGTGCATGCTTTTCTGCCTGTTCATATCAAATTATTGGTATTTTGTTAATTTTTAAAAGTTGTTTATTAGTAAAGTTAGATCTTTGTCTGTGACATGAGTTGTAAATTATTTTCTAGGGGGTTTACTGGTCTTTTCTCTACCTATGATCATTTTCCTCATGCATATGGTCCAACTTGTTTGTATGCCGTTTTGTTTTGAGCCATCTCTGATTTTCTAGGTTCATCTCTGAGCTAATGCCTTCTTGACATGTGTCTGGTAAGGCAAGTCACTCCTCTCCACATTTGCCTTAACAATTTTTGCCTCTTTGCTCTTCCAATAGAATTTGAAAATCAAGTGAACTTAGAGGTTAATGTGCGGGAGACTTGAACTCTTCACAATAATGAATCCCATGTTCATGGATAGGGAGATGCATACAAATGGATACCATTTATATAACCAATCTTGTTTTAAGGACATTATATCCTTTTTAAACCTCATTTGATCCCCAAAAGAAAACCCTACTAAGTAGTTCTATTATCATTCCCATTTTATAGTTGAAGAGCTGAGACATTGAGAAGTTACTGACCTTGTTCAAGGTCACTTAGTTGGTAGATCACTGAACTGGGATTGAAGCCCCATCAGTCTGGCTTTGGACAATGACCAAAGCTGAAATTCTTATTAAACTATTCCTTAACTTTGTATATATAACATTTTACTATCCTCACGATGTACTTCATGCATTATGTGCTCTTTGAAAAGACCTGAAAACATCATAGGTTAATTTATAAGGATACCTCCAGAGAGAAGTCAGGAAGGAAGGAAACACCACATACTCTGTGACACAGGTTGCATCGCATGTTTTTAAACCTCACCTAAGGTTCAGAGCAACCTTATGCAATAGGGACCATTGCTTTTAAATACAAACGTGGAGGCCCAGGCAGATGAGTGACTGTCCCAAGGTTCTCCTGCAGGCTGGATGTGAGCTTACCCTTGGCCCACTTCCAAACCTGAGCTGTGTGGCTACAGTCTCACATGCTCTAGAGCTACAGAGTGTCATGAGTTTTTCAGTTCTCTGAAGCAGAAAGCTTATTAACCCCAAAGCACGGCAGCCCTCTAATGCAACTATAAAAACAAATGAAGCATAAAAAGGCAAATACCTTGTCTCTATCAGCACCATTGAAGGATCATCATACCTTCATCCCCTGAAATGTTTAATGAGGAGTAGGAAGGGTACAGACAGAACTCCCTCCTGGCTTTTGGAGGGTCCTGGTGGGGAAGCAAAGGACACTGTTCAATCACTTAACATACATGCAACAGATAGGAACCCTGTGCAAGGCCCTGGGACCTTCCCCATATGTGGGGCTGCGTAGCACCTACTCTGCAGCTTCCCAGCCGACACGCTGGTCACCAGGGCCCAGTGCTGCAAGATGCACTGGTCCTGAGAAAGGGCACAAGTTAGAACCATGGCCCCATCTGCTCTAAGCAGTGTGGGTGGACCTGGGAGATGGCCTCACTAGAAATCTAAAAGCACGAGTCTCTTCTCCGGAAAACAAAATCAACAGAAGATCTCAGAACTTATGTTCTCCACACAGAGCTAGAAAACTGTGCAACAATTTTCATTTTTGTTTAATTATGTATATAATGATTGTTTTATAAAATTACCATGTTGTAATATAATTATTATGTATTAGAATTATATATATACATATATACATTGGACCATTTACAAAATAACATAGAAATTACAGGAAAGCACAAAAGTCCCCACAATCTCCCATAGCTGGTGTCTCCCATCCCTAACAGAGTTTAGGCCTCCAAACTTAAGAGATGGATGGGTAGGTAGATAGACAGGCAGATATGAGAAGAAAGAGAAAATATTGCCTTGTACATCTTTCTAACTTTTTAGATCAAAAATGATTTTCCATTCCTTTTTTAAAGGCTGAACTGGATTTCACTGTATGGGTGTTTTCTCTTTTGTTTACTCCATCCTTCAGTGGAAATTTGTTTTTGCTGTCCTTTGGTTGTGACAACCATTTGCAAGGGGCAGACCCTTGTAAACAACTCTTAGTAGTTCCCATGTTCTCTCCTTAGGATAAATTCTCAGAGGCAAGTGGCCAGCCCGGTAGTGCAGCCCCAGGCAGGCCTGGTTTGAACACTAGCTTAAGAGGCTTGGGTTTCTCACAGGACTTCCAGACACTCCAGCCCCCAGGGGTGAAGTGACAGTCCAGGGCACAACAGTGGCTCCTCGGCAAGCAAATGGCCCCCTAAAGCTGCCACGAGGGACAGGACACACCTCATGGCCCTCAGAACTAGACCCAGGGTATCTGCTTCGATGGGAGAAAGGTGAAACTCTCTAAAATTCAGTAATTTAAATAAGGAAGTCAGAATTAATAATATTACATTGCATGTTCAAAATTTGCCAAGAGTGTTGGTTTTAAGCAATCTTACCACACACACAAAACTCAAAGAGGAACCAGGGGAGATGTTAACATTACCTGTAGCAATAATTTTACCATGTACATAAATATCAAAATATTATCTTGTACACCATAAACCTATCTAATACATTAGCTAAGTCAATCAAAAAACAAATAAATAAAGAATTTCAATGATAACAGCTCTGTTCTAATTTATTGGAGAACTGTTACTTCAGCTTAAATAAATATAGGCATATGAGAGTACTTGGGTTCAGTCCTAATACCATACACACACACACACACACACACACACACACGCATGCACACAAATAATCAGAGAAAAGGCTCTTAAATATAGGCTTTATATATACATACGCTATACATATACATATACATATGTATATGTATAGGACCTGTTCAATCACTTAACATACATGCAACAGATAGGAACCCTGTGCAAGGCACTGGGACCTTCCCTATATGTGGGGCTGCGCAGCACCTGCTCTGCAGCTTCCCAGCCAACACGCCAGTCACCACGGCCAGTGCTGCAAGATGCACCGGTCCTGAGAAAGGGCACAAGTTAGAACCACAAGTTAGAACCATGTATACATACATATGTATATGTTGCCTTAAATATACACAGGCAAGGGAAATACCAGTTTGAATTATCTGAGTCATTTTAGACTATCTATTTACTTACTGTTACAGTTGAACAAGGTTATGTTTCTGCTGATATCTTGTCCCTAGAGGAAAGTGTGTGGACTTGAAAGCTGTGTGATCTGGTCTCAGATCCTGGTTTTTAGATTTCTTAAAAATCTTCCTTGAGCAAGAGATTTGATTTCTCTCTGCCTCAGTTTCTGCCCCTTTTCCTCTCAGTGCAGAAGTGTGCTGGCAGGGTTTCTAAGTGTGTTGTCACAGTTTTAAGGCCACTGGCCATCTTGAATTAAAGTAGGATCTTATTTCAGGTCATTGTTCACTGGAATAGTTTGTGAATAGGTTTTGAAAACTGTAAAATACTATACTGTAATTACTGGCTCAAGAAATGTTTTTATATTCAAGGGTATTTGAAAAGTAAATGACAGAATTAAATTAGTCAAATGACAGGACATCAAATTACCTTCCTTATACAAAGATTGGCTTTGTGTGGGCTTTGTTACATGCACTGAATTCCAATTATTGGATTTGCGTTTTGCTACAGTGGTTCAAGTCACTTATTCTTCCCATTGCATTTTAGAAATCCAGTTATTTTAAGAGGGTCACTTGGCTTATGCTTGATAAACCATAAACAGAGAGCAGCCACTTACATGAAGGGCTCTAACCCCACACATTTTCTCCCCTTTGCTTGGCCTACCGAGCAACCCATCCCAGGATCTCTTCTTCCTAGACCAAAGTCTGGCAACAAGAACATGCAAAAATGCTCAACATCAGTCATTAGAGAAATGCAAATCAACACCATGGTGAGTTACTACTTCATGCCCATAGGAATTATGTTTAAAAATATAGAAAATGGCAAGTGTTGGCAAGAATGTGCAGAAGCGAACTCTCACACACTACTGGTAGAAATTAAATGAAGTTCAACCTCTGTGGAAATCAGAAATAGAAACTACCACATGTCACAGGATTCTGTTCCCAGGTGTAAACCCAATAGGACAGAGAAGAGTGAGCAAACAAATGCATGTTCATAGCAGTGTGACTCAGGATAACAAATAGGCAGAAACAACCAAACTGTCCATCAGCATGGACGAATGAGTCGTGCTTTATATACACAATGAAGTTTTATTCAGCCATAAGAAAACCACTAATGCCTACTACGATGTGGATAAACCGGGGAAACATGCTAAGTGAAAACAAATGAACAATAAGTTACACATTGCATGATTCTATTTGTGGGCAATATCCCAAACAGATAAATCCATGAAGACAGAACTTGGACTGGTGGCTGCCAGGTCTAGGGGGCAGGAAGAGTGTAATGGGGTGTGTACTGGATTGACAACTGGTGGTCAACTTATAACACCAAGTGAACTGAATCAATGTGTTGCTGAGTATGGAGAGCCCAGCTGAGGATTGTTGTCAGCAACATAAAAACAAGAACTGGAAAAGAAGAGGAGGTACTATTAGGGAGCTCTTGAGTCTCCTGGGGCTGTTGCTTTGGTTCTCTTGAAGGAGCCGATCATGTTGGCTTTCCTAACATGAACGTGACTGTTCTCATCATCAAAGGAGATAGAGACCTTGTTGACCCTGAGAATGGCTACGGTTCACTTTGTCCTCACTTTGAGCATTACTTCCTGGCTCCAGAGGGAAAGATGGTGCACTGTTCAGTGTCCTGGAGAAACTTGTCACACTGGCTTTCCTGATACAGACGTGACTGTTCTTATTGTTGGAGGAGCTCGGGACTTCATTGTCACTGAGGATAGCTGTGGTACTTTGCAAGGGGGAGCTCTGGTCCTTATCTTGAGCATTGCTTCCTGGCTGGCACAGATCCTTCATTCTGCTGGCATAGACTTCCTAGCACTCACCACTGACCTTGGAGTCTTCTCAGCACAGATCTGTGAAACAGACTTGTGTAAGACATTGTTGTGGGCTCTAGGTCTTCAGCTGGAGTCATGTAAGACATTACCATGGGATCCAGGCCCTCAGATGGAGTCTTTGGGTCTTTAGTGTGTGGACAGATTTCCTGCGCTCTTTTGAACTCAACTCTTTGGGTGACTGCTATAAAATAATCCTGTAAATTATGTGTTCTGTATTGTGTTGGTTTCCTTGCAAACCCGGACCACAACAGGGAGATACTGCCTAGCGGGTGGGCGGATCTACTTCAGAATGATGGAAATCCTCTGGAAGTAGATAGAGGTGATGGTTGTACCACCCCGTGAATGTAATACATGCTACTTGGTTTTTCACTTGAAAATAATTAATTTTAGAGGATTTTACTCCAATAATTTTTTTCCAGTAAGTTTTTTAAATCAGGAGGACAAAGGCACTCTTTTACAAGCAAGCATGTATTCCCACAGGGTAAAGAGGTGAACACACTCTCTGGGTGACACTGGTACCTCTGCTCAGCTGTAAAACTGAGATGACAGTGGGTCCTGCCTCACAGAACTCTGTGTAAACCACCAGCACAGACGGCAAATACTCTGGACACATTGTCTGTCATCATCATATTCACTGTTGTCCTAGGAACCCAGTGGAAAGCTTCCTCCTAAAGTTCCAATATAATCGCTTCCTCCTTCACTTTCTTGAATATGGTGAGAATCAACAGCCCTTCATTTGAAGAAGAAAAAAACACTAAGCTAAGCTGGGTGCAGCAGACATCAGGGGCATCTACTAGCTGCCCAACACTTTGCAAATAATCACCCCCATTTTACCCTCGGCTATCTTCTGCTGAGGTGTAGAGTCCCCACTTTTGCACCTGGGGACACTGAGATGCAAAAAAAGTGAAATAATATGCCTAGTGTTTCACAGATGGCCAGTAGCAGATCTAAAGTTCACACCTATGTCTGGCTTTACCTGAAATCCTGAGCCCCGCTCTGTGGCATCTCTGGGTCCAGACCTGTGGAGCAGGGCAGGGTGGAAGAGAAGACAGAAGGAAGAAGGAAGAGCTGCAGGACAAACAGAAAGTCCTACGGGACACAAACGCTGCTGAGTAGTGCTCCTAACACCGCTGACTTTCTCTCTGGCCTTGGCCACAGCCTTTATTCCTTTCATGATACATTAATCCCAAGTACTGAACTGGGACCAACTTGATATGATCTCACCTCGCTACATTAACCCGCTGATCTGAAAGGAGTTTAAAAATATTGGCCAGGACAGATGAGTGGGAAGCCCAAGACCTCTCTCTGCCCTTCACTTGCGGCTGTTTCCTACCTCACACCCACTGCACCACCCACCAGTGAAAGAGAAGCGACCACTATTTTCAAGTGAAAAATTCAGTAGCATTGAGTAGATTCACAAGGCTGTACAATCATCCCTTTTTTCTAGTTCCACAGCATTCCAAGGCGGGTCACCTGAGCCATCATTCTGCTCAGTCTGGGTGTGATGGGCTCGAGACAGAGCTGTGAGCCTGGGATGATGCCTTGGCCCTTCCCTTTAACACCCCCAGAACCCCAATGTCCTTTCCAGCAAGCTCCAGAGGTCCTTCTGTAGTCAGCAACCTAAAGCCATCAAGATGAGGGAGGGAGAAATGACCACTGCCTATTAGCATACATTTTGGTGGCCAAGGGCCAGGACTGACAGGGGCGAGCAGAGGTGGAGGGGGAGAAGTGTAGACACACATCTACATAGAAAGGTCCTTCCCACTAGCCAACCTGTGTCTACACAGGATTGGCTGTGGGTCAGAACCACTGGGTGATCTGGTGCCGGGCACTCAGGACATTGGTACTTAGTCCCCTCCAGTGACATCCCCACCACCCTAATCACCCCTGGGTTCTTCCTCCCTGTTCCTGGGGTTGTAGGGGTGCAGCAGAGCCCACCACCCATGTGCTCACAGCTGAAGTCAAAGGCCGCCTAGCTCCAGAATGTTTTAACTTCACTTCTTGAGTAAGAAGTTGGTCTTGGTCAGATCCAGGTCATTTTCTCCCATGGCACCTACTTGGCTGAATGCAGCAAGACTGAGATTAGGCTGAGGCAAGACAGGCGTTAAAGGCAAGGCTGAAGGGAGTGCTTCTGAGACTAAGAGCAAGCACCTCTTCACATTCTGTGGCCCATCCTAGCCATCCCCTTTCTAATCCTTAGCCACATGAGCTCAGAAATCTGCCACTGCCCACCAAGCTCACAGAGAGAAGATTTGGCGAGCTCCCCCAAACCCAACCCAGGGGCAGGTGCTTAGCACGGGGAGTTTAGGTTATTGATTTATCAAGAGATGTGGAACTGTAGCAGCTAAATTCCCTAACAGCACCAGTATTCTTTCCTAGAACAAGCACCACAGGAGCCAGAGAGAGCGGCTGGATGTGCTTGGGGAGTTGAGTGTTAGGCCCAGTAACTTAGTGGATTCCAACAGTTCCTCTCTGCTGTCAGACAGAGGCCAGGTCCCCAGGCACCCTCTCTCCGGCAGCATTGGGATGGTCACTGCTGGGCCAGAGCTGATCTCCTCTTCTGCGAAGCACACACTTTGGAAGCAGTAACTGTTTCTCTTGGTTTTTCAGCCAAGCCTTTTGGCATGGAAGCCATTCTGTCCTTTGCGGGTGACTACATCTGCCTGCTTCAATTTCTTTTTGTATTGATCTGGAAAGTTCTCCCTCACAAACAGCGGTCATGTTTCATTACCTCCCAGGCCTGTGGAGGAGACTTGGTGCTCACAGGCCCCCAGGATCTTCCTGTTCTCTGGTGGTGATAACAGTGGAGACAGGCCTTGAAGTTCATGCTCAGGGCTTGGCCTCTATCTCACTAGAAATGGGGCACTACTCAAGGGTTGTAAGCAAGACAGTGACATGGTCCATGTGCATTTTAGTTTTTTATTAAGATATGTTTGCAATGCAGATGTGCCCAGCAGTAAGACTGCTTAGAGACCACTCCAGAGCACGGAGGCAGAGGTGTGGGGCAAGCAAGGGCTCCAGAGGGACAAGACCGCTCAGCTCTGATGCCCTGGGACAGGGAAGAACGAATGACAGCCTGGAGCTCTAGGTTTCTCCATGAGGTTAGGGACTACAGGTAGGACACCCACAGCTCCTCCGGACAACAGAAGCCCATGTCAGATACCAAGTGCTCATTTCTGCAGAAACAAATTACTAATCCCCTAGGGACCAACTTATTTGGAAGCCTGGGGTAAAGAGCAGGGGGAACCACACATAGAGGAGAGCAGGGAGTGCGAGATGTTTCACAGATGGATCAGCCCTGACCTCGGCACCGCCCCCTGTCCTGCACCAGCTCTATAGCATCCTGCACCTTCCAAGGCTGCGTCGGAACGTGTGCCTCCTGATCTGACTGCCTGAGTCCATCAGGGCTGGGTGAAACTGCTCAGAGAGCATGCGTGCTCTGCTTTATCAATTGCTGAGCTGAGCTCACACCCACCTCCCTTCCTGGTGCCAGCCAGCAGGCAATTTCTTGAGCAGTCTCCGATCCTGCCCTCTCTCACCCTGTGCCCTTTGCTCCCTTTCTAGTACCTGCCTTTCCCATATCATCCCCAGCTGGGCTCCCCAGAGGGGCTGACAGCTCAGCCCCTCTGGGGAGCCTCTCTTGCCCCCAGCCCTTCTCCTGCATGGTGGGATCTCACCCACTCCATGCTTACTTCTCAGACTTAACACAGTCCTGTGAACTTTAGCCTTGTTGGCTCCAGCTCTGCGCCAGCTGCTTCCATTATGGGCCTCAGCCCTGCATTTACATCTTGGGGCACATGCCATGTTTCTAGGTGGGTCCTGATCAAACTTTTAACATTCTAATACCTTTATGTCTGCTCTAATGTTTACTTTTTTTAAAAAAAGGGCTGGCTTACCAACCCTGTGATTTCACTAACATTGCTGCTTAGGCGAAAGCAGGCCGCGATGCTAACAAACTAATTGTAGGGGTTGCAGCAAGATAGAGCAAACATTTGAAAGGACAGATGCTCATACCTGGGCATGAAAGCTCACTCTTTTTACAGTAAAATGAAGTGGTGAGATAGAAATGTTCACATTTTTGAGACAGAAATCTAAGAATCACAAAGGTGGAATAATTTGCCCAAGCTGACAGAGAGATGAGGCTGAGTGTATTGCACAGCTTTGAATTACTACAGTGAAATTTTGGAGGCAACTGGCCTTATAAAGGGAAAAGGTTTGTTTAGCTCACAGTCCAAAATCAGGTGGCTTATTAATTTGGGCTTTGGTAAAAGTAGCAGCTAGGAGGGATGTACATGTAGGAGCAGTTATATCTCAACCTGGAGGGAAGGAGGGAGAAGCCCACAGTCTCCACAAAGGGCTTCACTTCAGTGACTCAGGACCTCCCTCTAGGCCCTGCCACTTAAAGGCCTGCAGTCTCTCTGCTACTACCATCTGGGGACCATGCATTAACAGGACAGACTCAGATTACACGGAGAGGTAGGACAGGAGGTTTGCTCTTGGACTGGGTCCAGCCTCCTCAAAAAGCCCACACCCTGAGCACGCTCGCTCTCTTTCTCCCTCTTTCCCTCTCTGTCCCTGGACAGGTGGAAGACCCTAAAGTATGAATGTGCCTTAATTGCCCGTGTAGCATCTGCCTAATGGGCCACCAATATGCTGCCAGACTTACCACAATTCTCTGGAAGAATGAGCGATCTCAGGAAGTGGTCACGGTGACAAGTTGGCAAAGCCCTTTCACAAGCAGGCAGCAGTCAGGCTGACCAGGAGGCCACCAAGAACCCAGCAAGGATGGGACACGCAAGGGCCCCAGAGGGACAAGACCAGCTCAGCTCTGCTCATGCCCTCCTGATGCCATGGACAGGGAAGAACAGAAGAGATTCTGGGGGTCTACATTTCGCCATGATGCTGGGGAGTGGTAAGGGGGCAAGGATGCGGATCTGGGAGTGGATGATCTTGTACTGCCAGGGCCTTTTCCCTTGCTAAGTCCTGAGCCCAGCAGCCGAAAGCCATAGGCACTTGCTGCCCTTGGCAGGTGGTATCATTCAGGATGTTTCTTTGGTGACCTCACTATGCTAGGAGAGGAGGCATTGTCCTGACCAAGAGGAGTCTCCAGGCAAAACTCAGCTTCCCAGTGACAGCCATCCTGGGGACCACTTGAGGTTTCTGTTCCTTATTATATGTTCTTACTAGTAAAAGGTAATATAAATCCGTGGTGAAAAAAATGGAAGGAGGACCAAAAACATAAATAGGAAAATAAAAATGACTAGCAATCTCATCACACAGAAATGACTGTTAATGTCTTGGTGTTGGTATAGCCAAAAGGAGAAGGTAGAGATGGAGGAGGAGGAGGGAAAGGAGAAGTCAAAGGGAAAGAAGCGGTGGATGAAGGGGAAAGGAGGAAGGAAGGGCGGGAGGGAGGAGGAGAAGGGAGGGAAGGAAGGAAGGAGGGAGGGAGGGAAGGAGGGCAGGAGAAGAGAAGTGAAGAGGGAGGGGAAGAGGAGGAGGAAGAGGCCTGGAGAGCTGCATGTTAAAAGGCTCTAATTTCTGCCCAGCACTGGGGTGAGAGTGCTGAGCGTGGCCAGTGCCCAACCTAATGTCTCTGAATCACCGGGCGTTTCATTTTCAAGCCATCAACCACTGAACCAGAATCTCTGGGGTAGGACCTGAGGTCCTACACATCCCACTTCTCCAGAGCTGAGAACACTGTACCAGCACAGGCACCACATCCCAGGGGGAGAGAGAAAGAGGGGATCAGCCTTTCATGGAGGGAAAGTCACTGCAATTTCATGCCAAGACCTGCCCAGGACCTCAGCAGTTTTGAAGAAAAAGTTGATCTGGCCTTCAGAGAAGTATGCTCAGCCTGGCCTGCTTCATATACTGTTAGTGGGTTATAGCCAGGCTGAGCAAGCCCTTTTAGAAATAACCAGAAACTGAGAGTAGAGAACCAGACAGAGCATGAGTTTTAAAGGAAACATCTAGAGAATGAAACACCACTTGGGTGAACACACGTAGTCACACACATACCCCCCACTCATCTCTCTCCCCCTGTGAACTTTTACACCAAAAGTTGTGCCTAGAAAAGTGGAAGGAAGAAAGTTGGCCAGAGAAGATGCATTCCTGTCTGGCACTAGGACTGCGTACTCAGAGAAGAGTTGGTCCCCAAACGGGTCTAGAGCCCAGTGCGCCTGCTATCTGGGACGGAGGACTTTAACCAGTCGGAAAGACTTCATCACACAACCTCCTTGCCCTCTGGCATCTTTTACAGCCACGTAATTGCTGTCAAGTTTCCACTTGACTCACTGAGAAATTTGAACTCCAGAGTCATGAAGAGAAGTGATCGATGGTATTCAGCTCTGGACGGTTGAAAAGATAAACTGAGGCATTCTGCAGTGGTAGCCCTTGTTTGGACATGCAGTGCTTCATAAATCAGGCAGTTCCAAAGTGGAGGCGCATGAGGGAGGTTTTATGGGAGGGACCTAGCATAAAGTAAAGCAAGCATTTGATTGGTTGCTGGTGTCAGTGGCTGTTTTGGTTCTACCCTGTGGGAAAGTCCCTAGTATTACTGTGTAATTATAAGTTTATTGGCTACTGCTGATTGGTGGGGCTTAAATTCTGTGTTTCCATTAATGTAGGTATTTATGAGAGATAGAGCAAGGCATGAGGATGTCAGTGGTGGGCCATGTGCTTAGCATGAATGAGGCCACCAGCACTGAAATAAATACATAAAGACATAGGCATAGCAGCACAACTCATGACAGCTAAACCTTAGAATCGACCTATATATCCATGAACAGGTGAATGCATGTAGAACATGTAGTATTTACACCCATAGGAGTATTACTCTGCCATAAAGAAGGATAGCTTTGAGTCATTTGTAGGAAAATGGATGCACTTGGAGAGGAGACCAAATGTTATGTGAAATAAATCAGACAAGCCAGCTTAGATACTACCTGGTTTCCTCTTAAATGAGAAACTCAAATTATAAGAAAGGAGTGAAATAAAAAGTAGATAATAGGAAGTAGGGGGGTAGACCTTTCTTCATGAGAAGGCATGGAGAGAGCAGGGCTGGAAGGAAATGAGATGGAAGAAGGAACTAAGATGTGTTGTGCGTGGGCTGGGGTTATAGCTCAGTGGCATAAGCACCTGCCTGGCAAGTGCAATGTCCTGAGTTTGATCCCCGGTACCACAAAAAAAAAAAAAAAAGAAGAAGAAGAAGAAGATGTAGAATGGAAACATGATTTACTCTAAACATACACTAATAAAAATGTTTAAAACCTTCTAGGAAAAAAAGGTGACCTTAAAGTTAAGTTCTGCTCCTGTGGACAGATCAAGCAAGGACTAGATCACTTCACTTCTGATGAGCAAGAAGTTGTGACTGCTCCAGGCTCAACTTTAACAGTGTCTACGTTGTGATCATCCACTCACCAAGCAGGAAAAGTGAGCAGCCAGCCTAACATCTGTCTTGGCTACCACTATTGATGTAGTCACAGGCACAAAAAATCATGCAGACTTTATTATCAATGCTGTTATCACCAATGGGTGCACTGAGACGTAAGGTCACACAGTTGTCCTTATCCGAAATTACATAATCATCATAGGCTTGAGTGATAGGTTCACTGAGCTCTCTTAGGCTTAATGGCAATCTTCTGATAAGTAATGCAGGCAAGTGTTTTGAACCTTTGAAAGATTACAATGCAGTAGGGAGGGAAATACAGTGGCTATAAGGAAAATAATGGCCAAAGAATGAAAAACTCCCTCGTCTCTCAGGAGCCAAGATTTAACCAAATCAATAAGTCAATCAACAGAGGAGCCAGCACCTAGCTGATGAAAAATGTGTATTACTTTTTGTGTGTGTGTGCATGCGTGCGTGTGTGTGTGTGTTAGTTTTTTTTTTTTTAAGCCTTTAAGTTGTGGGCAATAATTTCAAATTTATGAACAGAAACAACATTTTTATAAACAAATGTATACTGTTAAGCTACTAAGTAGTGGTGAGGCATAATTGTTCATTTCATGTTGTGTTGCTTAAAGAGAAGGATCTGTCTGTGAAAACAAAAGAAAACACAGATTAATATTTGGAGCAAATTATGATAGTTTTTGAGCCCAGTGTGGTGGCACACACTGTAATCCCAGCACTTGGGAAGCTGAAGCAGAAAGATTGCCATGAGTTCCAGGCCAGCCTGTGCTACATACCAATGCCCTGTCTCAAAAAAATTTTTATAATAGTTTGTGAGTCTATAAGGCAGATGATAGAGAAGATTTCTATCTTAGAGTTTGATGTGTCTTTGGATTATCAGAAGAGGATGGCAGGTGCAAGCTAATGCATTTTCCTGGCTTACAGTATAAATGTTTGGTTCTGTCATTGGCTGTCCTGGTGGACTCTCCAAGTGATCATGTAACTGCAGTCATGAAAGTTATCCATGTGATTCCTCACAGTGATTTTTTAAAGCGTAATATTATAAAATTTCAACTTGTATGGCTTGAGAAAAGAAAGTCTTAGCTTTTTAGTGAAACTAGAAAAAAACTAGGACTCAATCTAATTTACAGGGAGATAATAAATCCCCATGGAAAATGAATACTAGTAGAATTTCATGATGGGTACCCTATAGTTTTCTATTAAAACTCAATCTTTTTTATAACCACCCTCATTTTTAACAAACAAAATCAGTTAAGACTTTTTTTTTAAGAAAATAAGTATAAGTCTCCTTAAGATTATATGTCTATATGTGATTTCAGGAACATACACTTTGAAGTTATCAATATGTAATACAATAACCACTGTTAATTCACTTTGTCTATAATTCAATTTTGATTACACTGTTCTTGTACTACTTTGTATCTTTTTGTTAATGTCTTTTTTGTTTGGCTTTTTTGGTTTTTTGTTTGTTTTTATTTTATACTTTTAAAAAATAAAAAAATGTAAAAAAAAACTTGACCTGATTATTTACATAAGCAAAACAAGAAGAGCTATATATATTTTAATATGCAATATTTCAGTGAAAGCTTTGATAATATCCAAGGACATTTATTAACTTTATATCAGTCAATTTTAATTTTTAAAACTATCTGATTGTGACATTAGACACTTCAAAACTTCTCATCCAGGCATGGTGGCACATGCCTATAATCCCAGCACATAGGATGCTATGGCAGGAGGATAATAGCAAGTTTGAGACCGCCTGGGCTACAAAGTGAGCTCAAGGCCAGCCTGAACTGCATAGCGAGACCTTGCCTCAAAACAACAAAAAAAGAAACAAACAAAAAACTTATTTAGGCTAATAAGCCAAACCAAGGACTTGTGTCCTGTTACACAGAGAACAGATTCTTATTGAATCTCTGCAGATACACATAGTGCAAATAAGGCTTTTGTTATGGTTTGGATTTTAAGCATCTCCCAGACACTCATGTTGTTAAGGGCTTGGTCCCTGTTGATGGTGCTATTGGGAGCTGGTAGAACCTTTAAGAAGTAAGGTGTAGTTAGAGGAAGGATGTGGCTGGGGCTGCAGTCTTGGAAGGCATATTGAGACCCCATCCCTTTTTTCCTGCCATGTGCTGCTCACCACCATGTTCTGCCTCAGCACAAATATGAAACAGCAGGTCAAGTGACCATGGGTGGAAATCCCTAAAACCATGAACCCAAAGAAATCTTTCCTCCTTTTAAATTGTTTATCTCAGATATTTTCTCACAGCCACAGAAAACTGACCAACACAAATTATGTAATAATAGTTTCCAAATTGTGGAGTGATCAAGTAGAAGAAAATGATAAATATTCCTTTCTCTTTTTTTTTGGGGGGGGGACAGGATCTCGCTATGTTGTTCAAGCTGGCCTTGGACTCACTAGGTAGCCCAGGATGACCTCAGACTTCCAGTGATCCTCCTGTCTCAGCCCCTAAATGCTGGGATTACAGGTGTGTGCTACCACACCCACCCCAGTGCTCATTTTTGTCTGCAATGTATTTTGTCAAGTTGCTGTTATAGATAGCTCAAGAACAAAAATGTTTCCTTAAGTCTCAAAAGGAGAAGTCTAACAGTCTAGAAAACAGGATATAGATGAACAAGCAATATTTCAAACAATGTGTTCAAGAGCATAATTATTCTAATCAGTTAATTCAGTCTCAGATAATTTTTTTTTTTTTTGGTCTTTTTGAGACAGGGTCTCACTATACAGTTCAGGCTGGCCTTGAGCTCATATTGTAGACCAGGCTTGTCTTGAACTCTCAAACCTGATTCTCCTGCCTCAGCCTCCCAAGTGCTGGGATTATAGGCATGCACCACCATGCCCAGCAATTATTTTGTTTTGCTTGCTATTTGGTTGGCAGTTTTATGAATCCATCAGTTTCCTATTAGAGTTTCGGAATTTCTTACCCAATCCAATGGTATGATTTTGGAGTTATTGGAGGGCTGGGGGAGTAGCTCAAGGGTGGAGTGCTTGGCTACTAGTGTGAGACTCTGGTTTTGATCCCCAGTACCAAAACAAATAAAGTGAAGTCATCAGAGACTTGTAGTTTTCAGAGTCTTTTCTGTGAATATCTTACAATTTTCTATCATAGCTACTTTCAAAAAGCCTTCAGGAAACATCTGAACACAACAATAACTGGATGGCAAAAGACTTAAAATGGCTGTGGGTGAAGATCTAATGAGGGTTTACTTGATGAATTTGACAAGAAAATTGGTTTGGTTCTGGGGCTGACAGCATTTTAACATGAGTAAAACTTTGACTTAGCAAATATTACAGCAATCTAGATCAGTCTTTTATGGATTGCATGCAATTTCTAGAGTACTCACATCAATAACAAGCATAACTTTAAAAAGGCTTAGCACGACATTATTTGACAGTGGTACCCATACAATTTAACACATCAAATACGTCCAAGGAATTTAACATCGCTATGATTAGAGGGAGAGAAAACTTTTGGGGCTATTTCAGGGATCCTTCTGGAAACTCTTAAAGTTACTGTGAAATTAAAAAAAAAAGACTGAATTTAGAATTTGGTTTTAGGAGGTGAAGGATATCTGAGTTGGAAAATATTCCAGGAGCAACATTACAGCTTCTTAGAGGAATCAGAGTAGCTGGGTACAGTGCCACACTTTTATAATCCCAGCACTTTGGGATGCTGAGGCAGGAAGATCCATGAGTTCAATCATAGTGTGGGCAATTTAATGACTCAGGAAAAGCCTGTCTCTAAATAAAAATTTTTAAAAGAAGCTTGGGGACATAGCTCAGTGTGAAAGCCCTGAGTTTGCTACTACTAAAAAAAAAAATTAAATTTAAAAATTGGATTAAGCTTTTTCCGAATATTTCTCCCAAAGTTGCCCCATATTTTGCTATTGTCTTGGTTACTTTTCTCTTGCTGAGACAAAATACCAAACACCCAGAATTAAAGAAGTAAAGGTTTATTTAGCTCACAGTCTGTGGAGGTTTCAGTCCATACTTGGCTGACTCCAAGGCAGGGTGGCACATGGCAGAGGGCAACAGTTCATGGTGGCAGAAGACAGCAAAAGCAGCAAGAGCAAAAGGGAGGAGCAGCAGCAAGCAGCCTCTTTCCCTCCCTTACACTGTATGCAAACTACCCACCCCAGGGCAGGTGTAGCACTCACACCCATAATCCCAACATTGGACTGTGAATCAATCATAATTCTAGAAGCACACCCCATGACTGCATGTATCTTTGGGGGGCCACTCAGACACAAACCATAACAGTTATATATATTTAAGGTTGTTCTTATTTTTATGATTATAATTGAAAAGTTAAATAAATATGACTCATGGTAGAGAATCAAAATATCACTCCATTTTTTTCTCTTACTTATCTTCAAACTTTTCCAATGAAAAACTAGTTCTTTACTTCCTCATAATAACTGACAATTTCTCTGGTCACTTAAGAAAGAACAAAAGTCTTAAGGTCATTGGAAGTCAGAAACACCATGTGATAGGTTAGATGGACACCAACTTTTTGCCATTCTTTCTGTGGAAAGGCAGAGTCCATTTCCCTCCCCCCTTGAACTGGTACAGTTCTAAACAGTACAATGTGGCAGAAGTGACATTTTATAATTCTGTGTCCAGTGTTTAAAAGGTCTGGACCTCCCTTTGCATTCTTAAGATGCCCGTTTTTGGCACCCAGTGGCCATCAATGGCCATGCTGGGTGGTGCCCAAGGCACATGGACAGACCACAAGGAAGAGGAAGAGGGCCATCCCACTGATGGCCCCCCTGAGCTCCCAAGCCAACAGCCATGTGATTGTGCCCTCTTGGATGTCACTCAGCTGGCTGTGAGGGGGGTAGCGGTTTTCTCACATACCCTTTCCTCAGACACAAGGTTGGTAGCAGTAGCCTATTGTGTCCCTGACTGTAGCAAACTCCTACCCACCTCCCTGGCACTCTGGAGAAGCCACCTGACTGGCCTTAGATAAGAGAACGAAGTACGCATATCCTGGATTGGCATTACTATAGTTTAATATCTAGATGCCCATCACGAGCCTAATCTACTCATAGGTGGGGCTGTTAGAAGGTTGTATTATAGGGCTTATAGCTGACTTGTTAGGAGGTGGGGTTTGGTCAGAAGAGAACGGTCACTGGGGATGTGACCCGGAAGGGCTTATCTCCTCCTCGGCTCCTCCCTTGCTGTCTATCACTCTCTACTTCCTGTTTGCCCTACCTTGGAGCCAGCCAACTACGAACTGAAACCTTTACAAACTGTGAGCCAAAGTAAGCCTTTCCTCCTTTGATTTGCCAGGGTTGAGTAGTATTTTCTCCTGTGACAAGCAGTGACAAAGACAGGTAACCAGAGAGAACCACGGGTGGGTAGGAACATGAGTTTAACAGGCATAGCCAACATACCTCTGCTTTAGCCTGGGCCACCAGCAACTTCCACACACATTTCTTGTTTTATCTAAAAACATCACATGATACTGTTTTCCCCACCCACTGTACTGAGATTCTTAATACTTTCTTTCCTTTCTCCTTTTTTTTTGGTAGGAAGCAAGAGGGTGAGCAATAAGAACATCAAAGATGTGTGAAAAAGGTAAAGTTCAGTACATTCAATATTTTCAAGAGTTTTTTGAGCAGACAGTGAAGTGGTCTTAAGTGTCTCCAAAGGGGAACAAGGGGAGGTTTTTATAGAGTGACTGTGAAGCAGAGCGAAAAAAGAATTTGATTGATTGTTTAAAATGTAATTGGGACCAGCAAAGTAAAAAGAAAACCCACAAATTGGGAAAAAATCCTAGCTGGCTGTCCTTCAGACAAAGGTCTTCTATCTAGAACATACAAAGAATTAAAAAACATGTATCTGTCCAAATTCAAAGACCCAATCCAGAAATGGGCATCTGAGATGAATACACAATTCTCAGACAAAGAAATACAAATGGCAAATAAATAC
>PVLD010026312.1:0-22361 GCA_004027595.1 Dinomys branickii | reverse complement strand
AAGTTCTGAAATGATTGCATTCGAAATAAAGAAACATCTCCATCAGGCCATAGAAGAGATTAAAGCAGAAATAAGCCACATACCTGCAATTTCTGAAACAATCACATCCAAAGTAAAGAAACAACTCCATCAGACCACAAAAGAGATTAAAGCAGAAATAATCTCTCAGACAAAAAATGAACTGAAAACTATAATGGAAGAAATGTTCCACACACATAGAGAAGAACTAGATAAAAGAATAGAATAAAATAGGAAACAAATGGAAAAGTTACAAGAGCAATTTAGGAATGAATTGCCATGAATGAAACAGGTCCAAAGAGATTGCCAGGAATTGAAAACTTCCATTGAAAGCTGGCAAAACCGCTTAAATGAAGCCGAAGATAGAATTTCAGATCTTGAAGACAGCATGGCAGCTAATGAGCGTGAAAGGAAGGATCTCATAAAGTCATCAAGGATCCAAGAAAAATCAATCCCAACAGCTGCAAGATGAGGCAAAAAGAAATAATATTCGAGTAATAGGAGTCAGTGAAACAGCAGGAGACAACACAAATGATATAAAAAGAATATTTGCTGAAAGAATAGCAGAAAATTTCCCAAAAACGGTGAAAGATACTGAAGTACAGTTAATCGAGGCATATAGAACCCCAACGAGCCATAACCCAAACAAAACCACACACAGACATATAATAGTGAAGATCCCAGACATCCAGCAAAAGAACACAATATTAAAAGCTGCTAGAGAAAAGAAACAGATCACCTATAAAGGAAAGCCCATGAGAAACACAGCAGACTTCTCAACGGAAACCATGAAATTAAGAAGAGCTTGGATTCTGTTGTCGAGAGGATTAATGGTCTGACCAATTTTGCATGTCTGTATATGGGTTCATATATTTACACTTCGAAGATATCAATGGATAAAGCAATAACCACTGTTGAGACCATGTCACCTTGTCTATAGATCAGTTGTGATTGTACTATTTTTTATGCTAATTGGTGTCTGTTTGTTAATATGTTTTTGTACTTTTATTAAAAAAAAAAAAAAAGAGCTTGGAGTGAGGTATTACAGATTCTGAGACAAAACAGCTTCCAACCCAGACTGATGTATCCTGCAAAACTATCCTTCAAATTCAATGGAGAAATAAAATATTTCCACGACAAAGAACAACTGAAGAACTTCATGAGTGCCAAACCAGCATTGCAAAAAGCACTAAAAGATATTCTAGACAGAGAAAAAAGTGACCACAATCTCAAGAACAACAATAGAAGGGGCTGGGGATATAGCTCAGTGGAATAAGCGCCTGCCTAGCAAGCGCAGGGTCCTGAGTTTGATCCCCAGTACCGCCAAAAAAAAAAAAAAAAAAAAAAAGAACAACAATAGAAAGGAACCTTCAAACAGAACAAGTAAACAGGCAGCAAAAGACGGAAAACAACAACAAGTAAATAGCATGACAAGAATAAGCCAACATATAACCGTTATAACCATTAATGTAAATGGCCTCAGTTCACCAGTCAAAAGGAAAAGATTGGTAGAGTGGATTAAGGAACACAATCCAACAATATGCTGTATACAGGAAACACATTTTACTCGAAATCCACAGGCTGAAAGTGAAAGGATGGAAAACAATTCTCCATGCAACAGGTCCCCAGAAAAAAGCAGGGGTAGCTATTATGTTTGCAGACAATGTAAACTTCAAACCAAAAGCAATCAAAAGAGATAAAGAAGGCCATTACATACTAGCTAGGGGAAAGCTGCAAGAGGAAGAGGTAACAATCCTAAACATTTATGCACCAAACAATGGAGCACCAAACTTTACAAGTCAAATCTTAACAGATGTGAAAAATCAAATAATTAATAACACTATTGTAATAGGGGACCTAAAGACCCCTCTGACGCAAAGAGACAGGTCACCTGGACAGAAACTCAGCAAAGAAATAACAGACCTGAACCAAAAGTGTGAACAAATGGACTTAGTAGTTGTATACAGAGTGTTCCACCCCACAACATACACATTTTTCTTAGCTGCGCATGGGTCTTTCTCTAAAAGACTGTTGGCTACAGATGCTCTCTCTTTCCTAAGTTTCCTCTTTAGTCATAGGGTTTATTAGCAGTTCAAATACTGTTCACTTAACTGACACTACAGAGTGAGGAGAGGAAACAAAACTCTGTAATATATAAGACCTTTTTTCCTTTCAAATGCTCTGAGTGAACTATCAAACTTAGCCTTTATTTTTAGGTCTTTATAATTTGCAAGTATCTTCAGTGTCTCTCAATCTGCTTCCACCTTCAAATTTCTAAACAGAAATTTCTTAGTACTAATACTGTAAAACTAAACACACAGACAAAAACATCTAGGTTCTATGTTTTATATATTTTGAATTAAAATTACTAAAGAAAATTTGTTACACAGGATCATTATTTTACCTTTTCAAGTGCTGGTTCTTTCCATGAATGCTATTTCTGATGTAAGGTGTCCATGTGCACAAGTTTCTATAGAATCTCCAATTTTATTATAATGGTTCCTCCTCACACACATTAGTAAGTATTTTCATTTTGACTTGTTTGCTGGCATGTTTTAAAATGAACACATTTTATCATTCTAAAGACAGGCAAGGATTGATGATGATCACTTAGCATTGGCTCTTGGCTGACTGAGCAGTCCTCGTTCAGGTTACCAATGCTTCTGACTTTGTGCAACTTTACTGTTGGGTGTTTGGACTCTTGATTGTGCAACATCTATCTCCCCAAGGGTGATGGAAATAGAAAATTCCAAACAGATGATTTTTCTAGCTTCAGTGTTTCTGGTAAAAGAAGTACAATTAAAGAGAAAAACTATTCATAAAAATAAAGGAAAAAGTTACAAGTGGATTTCACTTATATTAGGACTGGCTCCTCCTTATTGGAGTTTAACTGACAATAGACTTGACCATGACTGGCAGCTCTAAAATGCTCATTTTAAGGACTCCAATGACGTTCTCCAGCAGTTTTATTATCTTCAGTTTCATGGTGTCATGCTGTTTCTCACAGTTTCTGTTTCCCATTTCTATAGTCCACATACCAGAAAATTAGTTCACTTTCCCTTATATAGTAAAAAATGGGTTTATTGGAATGGTTTTAGTTATAGTCAAAGGCAGAAACATTTAGTTTTTATTACACCCATAAACATGTGGAAAGTGCTTACAAAGCAACCACATTGTAAAAATAATGACATCCTTGCAAACACTGGTGGAATGGTTATGGATCTTCTTTAGTGGAATGATTTAGTATTCTCCATAGGCTTTTGGACCCCTAGCCTAGCCCCCTTCTCGGTACCATGATGCAAGACCTTATGGCACTAAAATATTAGTATCAAATATTGTCACTCAGTGTTCGACTATGTACACAGAGAATGAACTGGCAAGTATCTGGTTTCAAATTAGATCCGTGGACTACAGCAAAATAGTTCTCTTTGCTTTATACGATTATTCAAAGTACCTTTTATTGGTGGGAAGAAAATAAATGGACATTCTCAATGCTCCAATTTCAAGTGATACTTGTCTCTCAGTTTCTTGAAAAAGAAAATTTGAAAGTTGTATACATAGGTTTCATCTAAATTATGCAGCAATCTTTTACTATTAATATCGCAGAGCTTGTTTAACGAGGAGCTCTGTCCTCAGATCCAGGAAGATATTTCACAACTATAGGAACGATGATAACTAGTAAAAAGGACAGCAACAACCCAAGCCACCATGGCTTTCCCTTTGCATCCACGCCTCCGCTTTTGCCTCCGAAGTTGTTTGGATCTGTTGCTGATTTGTCCTGTAGTTCGTCTAGTCTCTTCCCTCTTTCAATTACCTGTGTGATATTTTCTTGCATGACATCAGTAACTTTATCCCCCTGATTCTGAACATGTTTCATGTTATCGTTTCTAGGTCCAAATCTTGGTCCAGATGGTCCCCTTAGAAAAAAGCCCTCTTCGTTGGAATCATCTTCCAAAAGATTTCTCCTTTCACTTTTCACAGAACCAGTGGCATCATCATCATTTAGGTGGCGCTCAGACTTGGGAGGCACACTTTCTACTCCTGGAGTCCTTTTTTATTTCCCAGTAGAGGAGCCACCACCTGCGGCTCAGGAGAGCTCGGCAGCCTTGGGCAGGTGCGCGGGGGGGAAGGAGCGGGCAGTCGCGGAAGACGGAGGGGCGGGAGACAGTGGGTGCCAGCGCTGCGCCCCTGCTCATCCCCCACCTACCCTTTGAGTTTTCTTTTTTTATTATTAAGTTTATTGGTCCACGCCGGGAGTGGTGAAGCACGCCTGTAATCCCAGCACTTGGGAAGCTGAGGCAGGGGGATTGTTGAGAGCTCGAGACCAGCCTGGGCTGCAAAGTGAGCTCAAGGCCAGCCTGAGCTGCACAGTGAAAACCTGTCCCAGAAAGACCAAAAAAAAAAAAAGTTTATAGGTACTGTTTAGATGTCCATAATGATGACATTCATCATAGGGAATTTGTATCTGTACATGCTATGTCTTGATTCCTCTTTTTTCCCCGTTCCCCTCCCTTCCCTTCAACCCCTCTTCTTATTTTCAAAGCTTTGTTTCCATTTTACCCTTTTCTCATTTTTTCCCTTCCTTTCCTCTCCCCCCTCCCTAGTTCCTCTTTCTTTTTCAACAATTTCTTCCTAGTTCCCAGTTTCTATTATGCACTTCAATCCTCATGTACACTTTCAGTTTCTCACACCAGAAAGATAATGCAATATTTATACATTTGTCTGATTTATTCACTTAAGAATTTGGTCTCCAGGTCCATCCATTTAACTGTAAGTCTCTGAAGCTTATCCTTCTTTATGGCTGGGTAGTATTCAATTACAAAAAAAAACAGACCTTTTTTCATCCATTCATTGATTTATGGCATTTGGATTGTTTCTAAGATTTAGCTATTACAAACTGTGCAGGTATAAACATGCATGCACATATATTGCTACAGTATGATACTTTTAATTCTTTTGGGTAGATACCAACAAGGGGAATAGCTGGGTCAAATGGGACTGTAGTCCTAGTTTTTGAGGAATCTCCACCCTGATTTCCACAGTAGTCGTACCAGTCTACACTACTACCAACAGTGGAAAAGTAACCAAGATAGGAATCAATCTAACAAAGGAAGTAAAAGATCTATACACTGAAAGCTACAGAACTCTGAAAAAGGAGATTGAAGAGGCTATCAAGACATGGAAAGATATCCCTTGGGTACTGTGGTGGATTGATAACTGGTGGTCAACTTGTAACATCCAGCTGAACTGAATAAGCATGGTGTTGGGTGTGGGAAGCTCACTTGGAGATTGTTGCCAGCAGCATGAGGCAGAACTAGAGGAGAGGCTTTGGGAACTGGTAGAAGCTATTGGGAGCCTGTTGGAAGCGGAGAAAAGTTGTAAGGAGCTGTTGGTTTTCTTGAGGGAACTTGTCATGCTGGCTTTCCTGATGAACTTGGCTGTTTTCATTCTCTAAGGAGCTCGGGACCTTGTTGTCCCTGAGAATGGCTTCGGTTCACTTTGGGGGAGCTCTGGTCCTCACTTTGAGCTTTGCTTCCTGGATCTGGAGGGGAAGATGGTGCACTGCTCAGTCTCCTGGAGAAGCTTATTGTGCCGGCTTTCCTGATGGGAACTTGGCTTTCTCCATCATGGGAGGAGCTTGGGACCTCACTGTTGCTGATGGCTGTGGTACTTTTCGGGGGAGCTCTGGTTCTTATTTTGAGCGTTGCTTCCTGGCTCTAGTGCAGATCCCTCAGCCTACTACCACAGATCCTTCATCCTACTGGCACAGACTTTCTAGCTTCCACCACTGACCTTTGGACCTTCCAGTGCAGATCTGTGAAACAGGCCTGCATGAGATATTGTTATGGGCTCTGGACCTCCAGCTGGACTCATGGGAGGCAATGTTATGAGCTCTAGGTCTTCAGATGGACACATGCAGGACTTTATCATGGGATCCAGGCCCTTAGCTGGCCAAGGTTCTTTGGTCTTTAGTATGTGGACAGATTTCCTACACCATCTTGTATATGACTCTTTGGGTGACCATTATAAATAATCTTAAAAAATATGTGTCCTGCCTTATATTGTTCCCTTGCAAATTAATCTCAAGCTATGACAGGTAGGAAGAACCAACATAGTGAAAATACCACAATTCCAAAATTGTTATATACATTTAATGCAATCCCAATCAAAACACCAGAAACTCAGACTAAGTTGAATAATTTGCTTGAAATTACATGAGTGTTGCAGCTAACTGTTGCTTGTTTCTTCTCATAGTAGAGCCACTGGCCATTATGTGTAGCTTCTTTCTGTTACACATGGAAAGGAGATGAAGCCAGTTAAGACTGTGTTTCCCCAGTTGTTTCTTTTCAGAAATACAAATACTTGAGTTCTCCCAAACCTTTCCACGAACTCTCCTGAGCTGTAGGGATGGAAGGAAGAGCCTCAAGTGATGCTTCTGACTGGCCAAGGCCAGGAAACTGCATCAGGGCAAACATGCATGTGGAATACTGCATTTAGTTTCCTCCTCAAGACTTTTATATTTCCTTTTTTAGAAGATCAAGTTTATTTGAATAGATACATAAAATTATACATATTAATACATATCATGTAATATTTTGATAAATGTATGGAATTGTAAAATGTGTAAGTTGGGTTAAACATATCCATTTCCTCAAACAATTATCATTTCTTTAAGTGGAAACTTTCAAAATCCTTTCTTCTGGATTTAAAAATACATAGCATAATCTTGTTATTTCAGAATATTTCCTTTTGAGAGGTATTTTTGGATGGACTTTTGGGTAGGAGGTCAGTGGTAGAAATCTTACCTATAGATCTCTTATTTTATTCTTTAATTATAATTTTCTACCATGTAAGGTTTGGTTTTCTTGTATAGTAATACTGACTCTAATTTAAATTTATCTAATGAAGCACTGGCTTGGCTACCACAATTTAAGATTCAAAATTCATCTTCAAGGCCTAGTCATGTCTTCTGTGTTTTAATTCCATGTAATACTAAGAGTTACACCTCTTGTGAAGATAGGGATCAGTAAGATAGGGATCCTTTAAAACTTCCAAAAGACTCTAGAACCTTCAAGCAGTATTGGGACCATCTGAGAATTTATTAGACAGTAGCATCCTGAAACAGAATCAGCATTTAACAAAATTCCTGGGTGATTTACATACATGTTGTGATTTGGGAAACACTGATTTAGTACACCTTTTATTTTAGCGACAGTGGCCTTTCATATCTCTGTTTTCAACCAACCTCAGATAAAAATATATTTAAAAATTTTGTCTGTGCTGAACAGATGTAGATTTTTTTCTTACCCTTATTGCTTAAACAAGGCCATGCTGCAATTATTTACATAGTATTTGCATTGTATAGATAAGCTCATGTGTTTCATGGCTCCCTCCCCATTTCATTCAGCTTTTCCCAAACATTCCCTCCTCTCAGAGACCTTCACTAACTACTCATAAAGTTAACAAAGAGAAACTTTCTTCTAAACTCTTTGTTGCTCCTTATCTTCTATTACTTTGTTTCATAGCATTCATTTTCACCTTTACCTGAATGTTACAGTTGAAAAATCATCTATTTTATCTCTCTCTGGCTGACTAGAACAAGCTCCTTAAGGATAGGAACTCTGCCACGTTAGTTGCCAGTCTCTCTCCAGTACTTAGAATAGTGGCTGGGATGTAGTAGACACTCTATAAATATTTGCTGGATGAAAAAATAATAAGACCCCCCAAATATGAATATCATTCAAACCAGGAATTCCATGACCCTATGGTGGACTCGCTTTGGAAACCTATCACTGAAGAGAATGGAGTGTTTTGTTGAGACAACTCACCTCTACCTGCAAGACAGCTGTGAACTCAGTTGCCAAGCAGCCACTATGAGCTTACAATAACAAATATTACAGCACATGGCATAAATAAAATTGGTAACAAGGCAATTTTTCTATACCAGACCAGATCTTTTATGGTTATTGTTTCATATACTTAAGAACAACAAAACAACAAAACAAAAACTTTCTTTTTTCACAAGGTAGCATGAAAGACTTCCTCAAATGCATTCCTAAGGGTAGCTAGTGGCTTCTTGCTATTGAAAAAAAAGTCCACAAATTGTCCACTGCTAAGAAGAGTAGCTCAACTGCAATTTAGTATTTGGAAGAGTGAACCTCTAAGCAAACTAGAACTTTCATTAGCTTTTCTTTAAAATTGAAGTATTTCTTTTAGAGCAAGATTAGGTTTATAGAAGAATTGCACAGGAAGCATAGCGTACCCATATACTCCCTCACTCTGTTTCCTCTATTACCCTTTTGCATTGTGTGGCTGTTATGGTTGATACATTGTGTCAACTTGGGGAGTCCAGAGGTTTGCCTGAGTGATTCAGCCAGAAGCCAGGGTGCTTGCTTTGTATACATCCTGAGCCTGTGGAAGTGGAAGGCATGGAGGTTATGTGAGAGGTACACGCCCCCTGGGTGGGGGTAGGCTGTTTACAATGTATGGGAAGGAAGGAGGCTGCTTGCAGCCATTCTTCCCTTTTGCTCTGGTTGTTTTTGCTGTGCTCTGCTGCCGTGAAGTTTGCGCTCTGCCACATGCCACTCTGCCTCTGAAGCAGCCAAGTATGGACTGAAACCTCCACAACTGTAAGTGAAATAAACCTTTCCTTCCTTCATTTTGGGTGTTGGGTATTTTGTCTCAGCAACGAGAAAAAAGTAACCAAGAGAGTGGCACATTTTTTTTTTTTTTTACAACTGATGAATCAGTAGAGTATGACATTAACTAAAATGAATAGTCTACTCTAAGGTGCACTGTATATTGCATAGCTTTTGCCCGGTGACAATGTAGCTCACTGTCCTAAGAACCCCTGTGCTCCAGCTACCCGTGCCTCTCTTCATTCCCGCCCAGCTCCCGACGACCGCTGACCTTTCATTACCTCTGTAGTTTTTTATTTTCTTAGAATCGCTTGTGTATGGGGAAGAATTGAAAAGAAGTTAAGAAACAAAAAAATGAGTGTGGTATTAAGGATCTTGAATAGGTACTGGGGATAACAGGGTAACAGCTTTACATTTTAACGTGTATGTTATTATATATGATCATATGTGTATTATGAGTTTATACATATATTTATACAGTTTTATGCATAGAAAAGTTAGTCCATTTATATTGATTTATTAAGTGTTTTATATATTTCATACATTCTTCTACATACTTTATACATATCCTCTCTTAATGTTTTATTATAAAAATTGAGAATGTACTATTAATTCAAGATGCCTTTTAACTTACTGTAGAGATTTATAATCTAATAACGACAAGAGAATTATGGACACTTAACAATTTGCAAAAGATTTTCACGTAATTATTTTATCCTCAAATCTTTTGAATTTTTATTAGTTTTAATTTACTGATAGTTTAAGTTTCTTGTCCTGGAATCATATCTAATTTGGAGTTTTCTGATGACAAATCCTGCATCGTTGCACCGAGTCATACTAAGCTCATGGCAGATCAATACTTCTTTTTCCACTTGTCTCAACGTTTTAACTCATGAAGTTATTGCAGTTCAGTAAAAATGTATGTTTTTTGGTAAAAAACATTCAAAATGTTTACTAAGCAGCTATAATTCTTCTGGAAGCTTTATTTACATTAACAAATAAGATATATTTAATATTTGCTCTCCTGGGGCCTACGGTCTGTTCAGTTTATACTTGTTTGATTGATTAAGTGACTATGTGATGAAGACTTTCTGAGTTCCGCTTTTCAGTCAAGCTATCAGATGCACTTTCAAGTTACTTGTAAATTTGGGAATAAAATTTTATGTTCTCATCCAAGAGTTTAGATCTCTATGTCAAGTCATTTATTTCCTTTCTTGAAGAATTTATTTCCTCTTTGAAAAGACAGCTAAAGATGGAGTTCTATTTGTGTGAGTTTGCTCAGCAAGTTTTTATTTGTTTTTATTTTTCTGAGACAGGGTGTCAGGGTGTCACAATGCAGGTCAGGCTGGGCTTGAACTTTGTAGTCGAGGCTGGCCTGAAACTCTCAACCATCCTCTTGCCTCAGCCTCCCGAGTGCTGGAATTACAGGCCTGTGCCACCATGCCTGACTTGCTCAGCAAGGTTTGTAGCTATCTATTTCATTTTGTTTATAAGGATATCATGAAAGACTTCCTGAAATGATTCCCCAAACTTGGAAGTCACTGGGTCAGTAGTTCTTGATGTCCACGATGAATGTTACTGTCTATAAATTACATTGCAGAAAATTGGTTACTGTGTCCTGATAGTTGGGATTAATTTGACTACCTGTAAATAGTATCCCAGTAAACTTGACACACAAATTTAGTAACTTTTGTAGTTGTGTTGAAAGATAATAGATTGTAAGTATATTTTAGGAATGCCAGCAAGGCCTACCATTAGAAAATTCAACAATATAATTTCCACAGTAACAAATTAAGAAAAAATAATGGAGATTGAGGGCATAGCTCAATGGTTGGACACATGCTTGGCATGCAAAACACTAGGTTCAATCTAGCACTCCCCCAAATAAGAGTCATTGATAAATGCCATAAAATGTTTTGATACAATCAGAAGCCATTTTTTTTAATCTAAAAATGTTTGTGGCTTTATATCTTTAGGTGACTTTGCTCACTTCCCCATCAAAAATTTTAAGTGTACACTTATCATTTTTGGTTTATATTTGTGAACATAATAATTACATGGATTTGGGGATTTGGTACACACATACCCATGTTGTATCTTGACCATTGTTGAGGCACTTCCTTATATTCTTTCTCCTGTTCCCTTTCACCACCTCTGAAAAGTCTGGCTGTCTGTATACTGCCATCTCTTCTTTATTTTACTCTTTTATTTGTATTGTATGTTTTTTTATATAAGTGAAACCATGTGATATTTAACCTTTTGTGTCTGATTTAATTCACTTAACATCATAGTCTCAAGGTCTATCCATTTTTCTAAAAATGTCTCAAATTTATTCTTCTTTGTGGTTACACAATTTCCCACTTTTTTGTCCATTTATTGGTCAATAGGCTAGTGTAGCCATTATGAATTATGTTGCGATAAATATGGGTACGCATGTATAACTATAGTATGATGCTTTTAACTTTTCTGGGAAGATACCCACAGGAGTTATAGCTGGGTGCAATGGAATTTCAATGTTTAGTTTCTGGAGCAAAGTCCACACTGATGTCCACAGTGGTTGTGCTAACTTACATCCTCATCATTATTGTAGAGGGATGCCCCCCTCCAATTCTCACTGCATTTGTTGTTTTTTTACTTTTGATGGTAGCCATTCTGACTGGGGTAAGATGAAATCTCAAAAGTTGTTTTTATTTGCATTTTCCTAATTGCTAAAGATTTTTCTCTATTGACCATTTGTACATCTTTTGAGAAGTGTGTATTCTGTTCATCTGCCCATCTTAAAATTAGGTAATTTGTTTTTGGGGTCTGATGCTTTTGAGTTCTTTGTACATTCTAATCATTCATCCTCTGTCAGAAGAGAAGTTGGCAAAACGTTTTCCCATGTTGTAGGTTGTCTTTTTATCCTGTTGACTGCTTATTTAGCTGCGTGGATTCACTTGGTACAGTTCCATTCCCGCTTGCTGGTTTGCTGCTGTTTTCTCATACCACTGGGCTTTGTACAGCAAGTCCGCACCTATCCCCAGGTCTTCATGTGTTTTCCCTATTTTATGTCTAGGTCTTTGATCTATTTTGATTTGATTTTAGCACATGATGAGAGATACAGGTTTAATTTCATCTGCACATGAATAACCAGTTATCCCAACACCAATTACTAAAAAGAGGTGCTCTTTCTCCAGCATATGTTTTCGGTCCTTATGTCAAGGTCAGATGGCCAAAGGCCCATGGGTTGCCTCTGTGTTGTCTATTCTATCCCATTGATGCACCTGTCAGTCCCGTGCTGCTGTTACTACAGCAGCTGCATAGCGTACATTGAAATTTGGGTTGGTGATGCCTCCCATTTCGCTATTTTTGCTTAGGACTGCCTTGGCTATTCTGTGTCTTTTTTGGTTCCACATAAACTTTAGCAATGTTTTTTCTAGTACTGTGAAAAATATTATGGATATTTTGATTGGAATTTCATTAAATCTTGCATTGACTCTGTGCACCATTTTTGGTGACATGCCGTTTTAATGACGTTGCTTCTGCCTATCTAGGCGCATCCAGGAGCTGGAGACGTCTTTCCATTCTGTCACGTCCTCTTTAATAACTTACTCAGAGCTCTTTAGTTTTCACTGGGAAATAAGAACAGCATGAAGGAAGATGGATTTTGGCTCAAGGTTTCAGAGGTTTTAGTCCACAGAAGCCAGCTCTGAAGTTTCTCAGCCTGTGGTGAGGCTGAGATTGAGGCAGAGTGCGTGGTGCGGCAGAACTGCTCACAGGACTGCAGCTGGGACACTGAAGGCAGGAACAGGGCAGGGAGGTGGTGGGAAGTAATGGCACCAGGGACAAAATAGACCGCTAGCGCCCTATTCCTTCCCACAAGGTCTCCTTCCACCCCCTGCCAATAGTGCCACCTGCTGGGCACCAAGGTTTCAACACACGAACCTTTGGAGAAAAAGCTACAACACATCTTTAAGGATCTGAGGAGTCCAAATATGGAAAAGACTGCAAACTTCTTTTTGTCTTCAAAGCCGGGTTAGGACTCATGGGTGAGGTTGATAAGGACTCAAGTTATGACTCAATATAAGAAGTCTATCTACAGCTGATGCCCAACAAAGGGCTAGAAAACTAGAGTTTGCTCAGTGGTCTTACTCAGGCCTGTAGGAGTGTGTCAGAGGCAGAGTGCGGGGCTAGAGGTAGCCTCAGCGGCAAGGAAGTTTCATTCCAGTATGAAGATCCTGTAATTCTGTTCTCCAGAAGGCCAAATATACATTGTAAAGTTGGATAACAAAAGATCCAAGTATTCCAGCAACTAAATTATTAATTCTAGGGTGCAAATTAACCTATCAGCTATGATGATTCAGTCCCACCCACATCCAGGTAGGCTCCTATCCTTCAGTATTTACAAAGATGATTCAGGCCTGTCATCTTGGCATATCTACAGACAATAGACTCATAGCTTCCTAAAATTGGATGGGGCCTGTGTAGTCTTCTAATTTAGCTTCTGATCTAACTTTGATTAGAAAAGGTTAATTTCTTACTCCTTAGTCAATTAGCTGTGTGCAAAAGAAAACAATCCAACACAGTGGAGATAAACACAAGAGGGGATTTCAATGAGCACCCAAACTTTACCAAATATAAACTCATAGTTTTAACCTGTTAATTCATAGAACATTTATTTAACCCTATCTCTAGGCAAGACCGAGTGCTAGTTATTACTGGATATTCAAAGTGAAGAGGAGGTGCTTACATTAAGTAATTTAATTAAGAGAGGAAAGTGGGGTAAAAGCAGATCACCAAGGATCTTTGAAAACTGCATTAAAGAATCTGAACTCTTTACTTTGGGCAATAACATGCTTTTGAAGGCCATGAGTAGTGCTTGCTTCGGCAGCACATATACTAAAATTGGAATGATACAGAGAAGATTAGCATGAACCCTGTGCAAGGATGACATGCAAATTCGTGAAGGCCATGAGAGGAAGCATTTAATCCTCACAACAACCCTATGTGCAGGTACTAGTGTAATCCTGTTTTACAAATAAAGCATCCATTCTCCATGGCAAGGCTAGATCTTTGGACATGGTTAAAATAGTGACAAGATACACCAAATTCAGCAAGTTAAATCCTAAATTAAACAGAAGTATTTTTGAATATATGTTTAAGATCTCGGTTAGGTGAAAGAGCAAGACTACTAATCCGTGAGCAATAAGGATGGTGTGTGTGACCAGGAAGCACAGTCCTAGGGCGGTTCTTCTTAGGACAGACATGTCACTTGGACACCAGCCAGAGTCTCCATCTTCCCCTTCAAGTCTGGCTGGGACAAAGGATTAAGAGCTGAGCATTAGCCTCCTCTCCGCTTCTCTCTCCTTACCCTAAGGGATTGCGGGGGAAAGACTGGCCAGGTGCTTATTGGGGGTCAGTTCCAAAGATGGAATTGGTCACTAATGGTTTTCACAATCACATGGAAAACGAACATAAGGTGCATCTTGTGTGTTGTGCCAGTCTTTGTAGATCAAACCCCTCTAGCTCTTTTGGCAGCTTATGGAACAATCCTCTTTTAGATTTTTTGTTTGTCAATTCTCTCACACTTAATTATAACTACTATTTACTGACAGGTACTTTTCTATAGATGCTTTTCATGTATCATCTTACTTAATCCTTACAACAGCAGATTCTTGCTACTTTTATTTTATAAAGAATCTGTAGTTCAAGTAAGTTGTTAATGGACTTAAAAAGTTATAGAGCCATAAAAAATAAAGCTGGGTGTGATGATTTTCAAGACTTGCAATTCTCTACCACTATGATAATTTTTATTACCTAATAAGCTAGTTACAATAAAAATCTATTCCTTTAAACATAGTCCCTGGGTTTAAACTGAATGTGATCTAGAAAGTCTAGTTTCTGAGAGAGAACTGGCTCTGCCCTGGCTGGATGACCCAAAAGTGTGGTTTGAGCAAACACTAGATGACATTCTGTCACTCTTCGTTGCTGGCTGAGTTCCTTGATGGCACGCTGTAGGTATTTTGGTGTTGATTCATTAATATACTGCAAGTGTTTACTTGAAGCAAGGAGCTGTTAGGGGATGGGAAACTATGGGCAAGTACTTTGGGCAAATAGATGGTAAATCCGACTGAGGTTCTCCTTCTAACCTAATATAAGGCTAATCAGCCACGATACAATGCAGAAAGTGTTGATGCTATTGGAGATGCATTGTCACGTCCTGCATTTCCAAGGAAGGAGGAATTGTCCTCATAAGGTGGGAAATATGGAAAATCTTTGTGGGGGATGTTGCATTTGAGCACATTTCTTTATCTGCTTTGATTTTGTACTCTAAAGATTATACTTAAAGCGGTTCTTATAGGATTGTTATGAGGATCAAATAAAATAATTCTAGGGAGTTTAACATAATGCCTATCATTTAGTCTGTCATCAGTAGAGTTAATTATTAAGATTTGAAGAACAGCATTAAATTAGGGTTGGATCGAGGGTTTTGAAGTCATGTGGACTTGGGTTCAAGTCTAATATGCTCTAATTATGAACACTTATTTTTGGGGGGCCTCAGATTCTTTATCTGTAAAGAGGAGCGAATGTTACTGCTTAATAGGTAGATTATATGAGATAATTCTAATAACATTCTGATTGGAAAATGCTAGGTTTTTAGAAATTGTTATCTGTGATTATTTGTCTTTTGAGCTGGGTCTTGGAGGATGGGTAAGATCTGAAGGAAAGAAAAAAACATTCCATATAGAAGGTACTAGGGGTAAGTTGCACTGTGATTGGTAAGAAGATCATTTTAACTGGCTGCTTAAACCACACAAGGGAGGAAGAGAGTTCAGTGACAAGAGCTGGGTGACGTTGGAAGCCAGCTGAGGAATCTGGGTCTAGTCTCTGGTCACTGAGGTCATGCAGTCACGTACATTATGTTCAATATTTTGCTAGGCTTTCATTGCTGTGTTGTTCTTGGTTTTGTGCTGAAATTTCTACAGCTAGTCTCAGATTATTCTGTTGTGGCACATCAGTTGTCATCTTTGTGACTGCAGTTGTCTCCTGACTAGATTCCCTTCTCCTCCACTTGCACCTTATTAGCCCACCCATTTTTTTACACAGCAGAAGTTAAACTTATTTGTTAAAATGCAAACTTCATCACCTACTTTACACTTAAACCCTTCAGTGGGTTCCCATAGCACTTAAGGTAAAAATCTGAAGCCCTTGCTGTAATTTAAGACCACCTGCTTGACCTAGTCTCTTATTGCCTTTGAGTCAGTTGGCATTCTGGCAGAAAAATAGAATAATAAAAATGGGAAGTTACAAAGTTGTGGACAGAATTTGAGAAATCTATGAGTAATAACTCAGGAAGTTATTAGCACCTTAGATTCTGAAGGACACGTGGATGAAGCCACTGCATAGCCCAGTGAGTAGCTCAACAGAGACAACTAATGGTGCAAGCTATGACGATGAGTAAAGGGGAGAAGCCAATCACAGGCGCCCAACAGAGTAGCAACTGGGGAACATACTTCAATCTCATTCTTCTCCCACCCTCCTGCCAGTATATCTCATTCATCAAACCCAAACAGAAACCAGAGGGCATGAATATAGTCCAACAGGTGAATTTCCCCAGGCACAAATTATGTTGTAAAAACGTGGCAAATAGATGTGGAGGGGTACTTGGAAGTCTCTACCAGGTCCTTGTGTATTCTTTCTTTTTAGCTGAAAAATTTATTTGTACATAATGACTGCATTTAGTACATGTACATAATAGTTTAGTCCCTGTAGTTCCTACCTGTACATAATACATATTAATTCTTTTTTGGTCCCTTCCCTTCCTATTCCTCCCTGATTCCTCCAACTCTTGTTCCCTTTCTCATGTGCAAAAGTTCTATTTCCATTTTTTCTTCAATTCTCTCTTTTAATACCTTTTCCTTCCATCCCCCTCCCTCCATCTCATTTCCTTGTACTTTAAATGCTCTATTTCCTTCCATCTCTCCATGCTTGCCCCTTTATTTATTTTCTACATAATAGTCTCTGTTATAGAGACTATAGTGGGCAAATAAGACCATAGAGTATTTAAACAATTATCTTTTGAATGTCTGCAAGGTTCTAGATATTGCTAAATACAAGGAATACAGAAATTGATGATATTTGGTATCTGCCCGCAAGAGTTCATAGTCTAATAAATGAGATGTGTAAACAAATAAAATCACCCAGAGTTGCAAAATCTACTTCAGCTGTCTAAGCAAATTCATCTCTAAAGCACAGGGAATAGAACAGGGCATTCTGTCTCTAGGGTTAGATGAAATTTAACATCAGACACTTGGGCTGGGATTTGGAGGATGGATAGGGTTAGGGCATGTGAAGGACTTCCATGCAGAGGGAACAGGAAGAACGAAGCAGAGACCATGGCACATCATGGTGGGAACTTATGTGGCCTGTGTACTTTCCACAGATAGATGTGTATATTAGCCAGTGGAAGTTTCCATAACATTTTAAAATCAGTGGTGTCTTATACAAATAATAAGGTGAGAGACAAAAACAAGGAGACATTGGAAGAAGAGGAAAGAGCTATTTGGAGGCCCATGAAGAAACAGAAAAGTTGGACAACAGCCAGAAGCAGCAAAGGAGAATCAAAAGATGACAAATGCTTTTACATATACATATTAAAGTAATTTCTTTGTAGGAGAATGGATGCACCTTGAAGGCATAATGCTAAATGAAATAAATCAGACATAGAAGGTTAAGTATCACATGGTTTCTATTATGTGAGAAATGCAAAATATAAATAATTTAAGGAGCAAAATTAAAGATAGATGCTATGAAATAAGGACTCTGTGGATCTGGTAAGGGGATCAGAGAATGGGAGAGGACAGGAGAAGAAGTAAAAGTGTCAAGGTATGAATATACCCACAAGATAATTCTGCAAGATAAATATAAAAAAAATCACTGTGCATTGCAAACACATACTAATAAAAACTAATTCTTCATGAGTTATTGTTTAAAAAAACAGAAGTTTATTCCAGTTCTGATCCTAGTATCTGGCTTGTGATCTGAAAATAAATCTGCTGTGTTCTAGGACAACTTGTACTTTTGCTGGGCTTTTAGGTCTAGGGCACTGAGTGGCTTGGTTGGCACTGCTTTGTGGTACTTTTGAAATAACATTTATTCCTCACTGCCAACTTAATAGTTCACTATTTTTATTTAGAATTTTTGTCAACACTCTTCTCTAGACTCTGAAAGCATCTTTTGATAATTCATGTTCTTTCCATTTGCCAATTCATTACACTCACATCAATTCAATGTCACCTTCTCAATTTCTTTCTTATGTAAGATTCTGAAACCAGCAAGGATTTTTTCATGATTAATGCATCCAGTTGACCTGGCATACACGTGTGAAGTATCGTGCCAGCTGTTGGAGATACACAGATAAATAAAACATTGTCCTTGCCCTCAAGGAGCTTCTGGTCTAGTGGAGGACACAACCTAAAATAGATTTTATAAAAGTAGGTGGTAAATTAAATGATAAAAATACTTTCAAGGCCAGGGATATAACTCAGCAGCATAAGCACTTGCTTGGCAAGCCTGAGGTCATGAGTTTGATTCCTAGTACAGAAAGAAAGAAAGAGAGAGAAAGATAGATAGATAGATAGATACTTTCAGGATCTCATGGAACTCACAGAGAAAAGTCCCTAAGTTGGGGTAGGACGTGGAAGGCACATTAGGCAAATGGAATCTGAGGTGATCCTCAAAAAACAACTAGACATTAGTCAAGGAAACGTGACTGGAGGGAGGGTACTCCAGGGTGAGACACAGTTTGAGCACAGATAAGGCCAGAGAATGACAAACGGAGATAAGATTGGTGAGGAAGACAGGGATCATGGAGGTCTGTGAAATGAGCAGTTTGTTTCAGATCTTTAGCAGATTTAGATTATGGGCAACTATTGGAGTTTGGGTTCATAGCTATATTTCAGGCATTTTGTTGCCTGTGAGACAGTTTAATGACATAATCTAGGGTGGGAAAACCTACCAAGAGGGCTCTTGCCCTTCAAGCAAGCGATGAGGCTGACCAAGACAGTGCAGAAAACGACAGATTCTGAGACATACTGAGAAGGTAAAAGCAAGCTGGACTTGCTTGTTGATTAAATATAATAAGGGTGAGGAAGAGACAGATATCCAACAAAGTGCTCATGGCAGATCCTAGTTTAATACCTGTGAACGAACAGGGAATTCCTCGGATAAGGTGTATCCACGTGGTTTGATCTTGGCTTCAAAAGCTGGCTCCATCACTGACAAGCTGTGACGTTTACTTGAGTCATTCACTTGAACTGAACCCTAGTTTCCCCAAACTGTAAAATGAAATCATAAGTATGGCTTCACAGGATTTTGTATTATTACAATTATTAACTCATATTAATTATAAAATTGATTATGGGACAGTTCCATGTATGCGTATCTTGTCCTTTAATTGTATCTGCCCTGATCATCTCCACTGCCCTCTCTTGCTCTCCTCGGTCTCCCCTTTCCCCCACCCGCCCTGCCTCCCCTAAGAACTCCTTTTACTTTCAGGTTGTGTTTTTTTTTCTTTTTCTCCCTGACTTGCACATATGAGAGAACATGTGTGATGCTATCTTTTTGAATCTGGTTTATTTTGCTTAACATGATGATTTCTAGTTCCATTTGTTATCCTGCAAATTGTATGATTTAATTATTCTTTATGGCTGAATAATACTCCATTGTGTATATGTGTATTCTGACTGGGATGGAATAGATCCTCAGTGTAGTTTTGGTTTGCATTTTATGTCACAGGCTTATAATGAGGATTAAATGAAATAAAAGTTTTAAAGGAAATTGTGAGGCTGAAATGGCTTATCATGTATAAAATTGTATTGCTCAGGTACCACCCCTGTGACCTTTACCATTTGAATCTCACATTTCTGTTTGTAAACTAATTTGCAAAATAATAACCTCTTGTAATATCAACCATGGTGAACATTTACTCTGTAAATAGCATCTGAACTTCAAACTTGGGGATGATGCAGGATGGAAACAAGACAAGAAAAAATGATAGCTAATCATACTTTATTCTGTTTTAAGTGATAGTCCTCTGTTCTTTTCAACTTAATACTATTTAATTTTAAATAAATATTATATTGTAGCAGTGATTACATCATCAAATATGCAAAAAGACCTAGCAATGCTACATACATAATTTGTTCTTTTTTTTTTTTTTTTTTTGGTACTGAGAATCAAACTCAGGATCTTGCGATTGCCAGGCAGGTGCTTGTGCTGCTGAGCTATATCCCCGGCCCACATAATTTGTTCTTAATAATGTGAATTTTCTTTCTTTTATTTCTTCTTCAGAAAGAAAGGGTTCTCTTTTAATCACCAGTGGTCTGAAAGTGAAAAGTGAAATAATTTATGCAGGAAAGAATGCTTTCTTGCTCACCATAATTACTTTGACTACATGATGACTACATTTTTATTATTAGGAAGTGATGAAATTTTGAGACATTATTTCTTTCTCTCATGGCTCGCAGATAATTTTCCAGTTTACTAAGTGACTTATAAATTTAAGAGCTCCTCACATGAGAAAATTTAGCACCTTTGCTAACAGAGAACAAACAACTTTCAGAGAAAGCTGGCTTTGAGATCTGTTTCTAAAGTTGTAGTTGACATTCTAGAAGGTTTGCTACATTTCTGACAAAATATTAAATCCCTAGTGCAAATAGTGGACTCAGTGGGATCCGGAAAATCGTCCATCCTTCCCAATTCCTGCAGCTGGAACTTTCCACCACAGCCTTGGGATGTAGTGACTGAACAGCAATAGTTCTCTGATCCACAGAATGTTGGCCTCAAGCAGCTCTGCTTTCCCTCTTCATGGATAAGGGAGATGCTAGTGCATTCTAGTTTAAAAGAAGTGAATAGGGAACTTTGAATACCTTTGGAAGCAAGAAGTTATTAACAGTTACGTCCAGAGCTGGGAGTGGGGTGATGTGATATACAGTATTTGCAATTATGTATGTGTGAGGGAGATAGAGGATGGGAAGGTTAATATTGTGAGGTAAGAAAGGAAACGTGGTACCTTACGAGAAGGGGCCCTGTGTTCAGTTTGTACACCTGCAAAGGTGCTTTGAAATTCATCTCATAGCCCAAATTCAGAAACCAGATTATAGGGCAGAAAAAATACCTGTGTGTGTGTTTCTTACCCCCTCCTTCCTCTATTTCCTTCCTTCCTGTGTGCCTGCCTGCATGTCTTCCCGCCCAGTGGGACTCTAATTCAGAGCCTTTCATATTCTAGTTATTCTTCCACCCTTTCTATCACTATATGAAGTGAAATCTGTGACTAAAGTGGCCTGATTAAACGGACAGCTGCCGCATCTCAGACTATTCAGTTTTCAAGCGGAGAACGCAAAGTCATAGGATGTGAAGATTTAGTAAAGAGGCACAGAATAGCACAGTGACAGAGTGTGTGCTTAGTGATGGGTTTCTCCCCTCATTATAATTCCTTTAGAGTTGCTGTGGTGCTGCCCACTGGATGCTATGTGCCACGGCACTGACCAGTATGGCCCCTAGCCAAGATGGGACCGGCCAGTGGAGGCCATGTGCTAAGCCCCACCCTTCTTCCTCTGAGTCAGATTATGACTTCCTACTCTTTTGTGGTATCCTTTTTCATTTTCCCATGCTCCCACCACATGCTGGCCTGCCACGTCAGCTGACCCACCCCCTAAACCCCGCCTCCGGCCTGGCCATATATAACCATTGTTCGTCCAGCCAGGCTCCTCAGAAGTTCCATGTCTCTCTTCTTTTCCCTGCTGTGGTCTTCTCCGCACCCACAGCAAAGGCATTTGATTCTGTTTTATTTCTTTCTGCGCCAAGAAAAACCTATCACTCAGCATGTGCAACAACCTGGGATTGATTTCTAATGCATTTTTTTAAAAAGAAAAGAAAAGGAGAAAAGTTTTAAAAAGAATGGAAGGAAAGAAGAAAAAAAAGAAAAAGCTAAACCGGATGTGCAAAAACCAGCAAGATAGAAGAAAAACATACACAGAGCACCAGGCTCACCCTGCACAGACAAATCCAAACAGGCAAGGGCTTCCCCCAACTTTAGAAGGAAAAAACTGGGTCAAGAAAGAACAGAACTTAAAAGCCAGTTCTCTTGCGGGAAGATGGCGACCAGGTAGGCAGCAGAGAGAGAACCTCCCAGAGGATTACCACCCAAACAATGAAATATAGCAATATGAAGACAGAAATGAGGACTTCCGGGAAGAAGACGACCAGCCGAGAGAGTGAGTGCGGAGGGAAGAACGGCTTCAGCTCCTGAACCCGACAGAGAACGCGCTACTCGGACAAACTGCGCCAAACCGGGCAGCGCTCCGGGATCCCGCTCAGAACCCCACCCCCGCAGCCAGCGCTGCGCGAACTGGAGCAACAGCGAGCGGCCGGTGGGATTTCTGAGTCAGGGAAAATCTCCATCCAGGGAAAAACATCTGAACGGCACTCCTGTCTGCACGATCACAGGGTGAGTTAAGTGCGCACTCTAACCGGTTTTTCCTGAATCGGGAAGAAGCTCAGCCCAGCGAGAGACATCAAAGCAGCTTCAAGGACTGCGGGATCTCCCGGGTGGGAAGACCTACTTAGGCACCCCAACGGGTTTTGTGAGGGGGGAAGGAGCTCCACCCAGGGAGGAACACCTGAGTGGCCTATCTGCAAGAATCCTGGGGTGGCGAGCTGTTT